>PVHP010033692.1:0-19524 GCA_004024765.1 Zapus hudsonius
GGTGTTTGGCTGTTAAAGGAAAACGGTGTGAACATCCACATGCAGGCCTGTATGTGGGCAGATGCCTTCATTTCATTTCATCATTACCTTTTTAAGAAACTGCCAAACTCTTTTACAAAAGGGTCATACTGGGCTAGGGAGATGGCTCAGCAGTCAAAGGTGTTTGCTTATAAACCCTGATAACCTGAGTTTGATTCCTCAGTACTCACGTAAAGCCAATGCACAAAGTGGCTCACACATCTGAAGGTCTTTTGCAGTGGCAGGAGACCCTGGCTCAACCAAGTCTCTCTCTGTTGCTCATACATAAATGACTGAATGAATAAATATCTTTAAAAAGGGCCCACTCAATATGCATTCCCACTAGTGAGTGTTCCCACAGCTCACAGCCTCACTGACACCTGCTATGGCCAGACCAGCACCTGGCAGGTGTTGAGAACAACTCAGTTCTTCACCATCATCATCACCTCACTTTCCTCCACACTTCCAATCATCCTCCTCTGATTGCTGGGGAGAGACAAAGCTGCTTTCCTGAGAACTTCCTGGTTCCTATTCTTTGCATTTCCTTCTCTCAGCTTCCAGGAGATTCGCTGAGTCCAAGTAACAATGTTTCCTTTATTTACAGTAAACGAGTTCTTACCACAGACACTTCCTCAGAAAGACAGGCTGATGAGCTCTTCTCAGCCCTCATTCTGCTTACTTCACCTGCCATCAGCCACTCCTGCCAGGGTTCTTCCTAGAGCTGGGCCAGCACACAGGAGGCATCTCTTGTGACAATGGGCTGAAGCTTTCCTCCCTCAGTGGGAGGCTGAACAAGCCCACTGGGCGCAGGTCACCAAAGTCAGATCCTTTACACAATGATGGAAACCCAAGGAAGGAAAAGCGACACAGAGGAAACCAATTTCCTGTCATACTTCTGTTTTTTCCACAGTATAAATCTTAAAATACCATGTTCTTGAGATAATAATTATTGTGTGTGGTTGAAGAAATTATTATCAACATTTGAAAGTAGTGAGTAGTTAGAGGCAACGTTTGGCATCCAAGATACTTCCACTGTTTAAATGGAGACAGAATAATTATTACAGGAGTTGGAAAAGCAGGAAGAAAATAGGATCATTCTAAATAAACACTAATGCCAGACTCCAATTCTTAAACACATGGGTACAAAATAAATGCAGTCACCTTTCAGTCATCCCTCTCCTGCCTACCTTTTTTGACCTTTTCTTTAAAATGATTGCTTCAACGAGCCTTGCAAAGACAGGGATTTCAATAAAAACAAGGACTTGTTTCCCTCAAGGCTTGAGGGACCCAGGCAAACTTCTGATGATGTAAGGCTTGCAGCCATTTTTACTCCCCACTAGCTCCTTCTCTTTCAGTAGAGCAGAGAGCTTCTAGAACCCTGTAGAAGGTGAATTCACAAAGCTCCGATAAGCCCGACAATGTACAACACTCTTGAGATTTCCATCACCTTCCTGACACTTGACATGTTTTCCAACATCCAAGGAAATGCGATAGAATCTTAACACAACTTGAGGCACTAGGCTGTGTGGGATCCAACACTTCATCAGTGTTTCATGAATGTTGAAAGGATGAATCCACTGTCTGGGTGGTCCAGATACCTACAGGGATGGTGGCCTCAAAGTGTGAGCAGGAATTCAAAATAACAGCTCTGTCCTAGACCAACGGGGGTGGCCATGAAAAGTGTCACCAACCTTTCTCTATTCATGACCAAAAAGGCTGACATTTACAAAGCATTTCATTCCTTCACAAATATCACAAAAAGCCTTGAGAAGCATTTCAGAATCCGGGCAAGATAAAAGACATTCATGAAGGCAAGAATCGATGGCTAATGAATTCCTGACAGAAAAATGGAGTTCGGTTTCCACATCTTTCAACGACACTCCTGCAGAGCTCAGAACACCTGCCTCCTATTGATGTTTGATGAATAATTGTAAGTGCTGCCAACAACAGGAATTGAATTTTTGGTCTAAAACAAAAAATAACTTGTGTTCTTACAACATTATTTAGGCTACAGAAATAGGTGAATGGTTTTGATAAAGAATACATCTGATTCTTCTAAATGACCCTTTCAATGTGCACCAAGCGGCCCATCTGTAAATATGAAGGTACATCATGGGTTGAGTCACATAATGGTAGGCATTCCAAAGCCCTTGGTCTACATGAAAAAAATTATTCTGAAGAATTTTGAATATAGAAAACTCTATAACCACTGTGGTTACCTTCTCCTTGCTGGGATAAAGCCAATCACAAAATAGCACAGAGTAAACATTCACACTGCAAAAGATGGCATTACAAAGAAAAACCTAAACCAAACAGGAAAAGCATCAAATCCTGAGGCTTCAAGTCTGACATCAAACCCCTCCAGCTGAGCTGCCCACAGCTTGGGGAAAATTCCATCCACAGCCAGCAGCTCTCCTTGATGGTCATTCTATAATCCTGGATCTCAATAATCCTAGGATCTCCACAACAACCCACAGTTCATCCTTATGGCTCCATCGGGCCTCCACACAGGGACTCCAACAACCCTGATTCAAACCACCTAGTGGCCATTTCCAAAAAATAAACCCCATTGCAAATCTACTGACCTGTTTCTTTTCTGCATTTGTTGTACTCCCATAGTACCAGCTAGGCTACCAAACTTGTTAACATGGGTGGAAAAACCAACTTTGAAGAGCAGGACACTCCAGCTTCATCACCCCCTACTTTCAAAAGAACATTCTTTCTGTTGTCCCCATGCAGAATGGCTGTCCCAATTTCAATAGTTGTAATCTCTCAAACACTTGTAGCTGAGCAGAGCTGTTGTCTCTAGCTGTAACTTTCATTTCTTTCTGTGCCATATCCTTTGGTTCACACCAGTCCATTGCTTTTAAAGTCGACCCTGTTCATGATCTCATTGCATAGGTAGAATGCAGCAAGTCTCTTACACAAACCAACTCTAGCCCAATCCAGCCAAGCCTGTACAGTCCACAGTTCTTCATGCATTTAGGTCTTTCATCTCTGACCACAATGGTCCATCAAACTCTGCTTATGGCACTGCACTGCACTGTGTCTCTTAGTCCAAGGTTACAGTATCCTTCTGATGAAGGATTTTGGGGTTTAGGAGGGCTCTGGAGTTGAACTGAGCTCACTTTCCAGCACACTTGTCTCTCACCACAGGATGCCTTCAGCAATGTTATGAGGAAACATGTAGCCTTCACCAGATGCTGAGCAGACCACCAGCACTGTGCTCTTAGAACCCAGCCTCCAGAACCATGGGCTAAATAAACTTTCACTTTTATTTATTTTTTAAACTTTCACTTTTAATAAATTGTCTAGCGTTACAGCTTGGATTTTTTTTCATTGTTGTTTTTTGAGGTAAAGTCTCGTTCTAGCCCAGGCTGACCTGAAATTTACTATGTAGTCTCTGGTTGGCATGGTGATCTTCCTAACTCTGCCTCCTGAGTGCTGGGATTAAAGGCACGGTCACCATCTCCAACACTCACTCCCACCAAGATGTACCATCCTACCACAGGCCCAAAGCAACACGGCCAAATGACCAGGGATGGAAGCCTCTGATTCCAGAAACCCAAGTCCACCTTTACTTCTAATGAGCTAAATTTCACAAATTCTTTGTCACAGTGACAGAAAGTTGAGTCCTGGTATTTTGTTACCACGGAAAAAGAACCTAAACATGCCATTCTATTGTGTCTGGATTCTCTCTTCCTACCTAGACCATGACTGCAGAGTCTACCAGACTCCAGGCTTGTGAGGAAAGAAGTGAGCAGGATTGACTGCTGCCTCTAACTCTGATACTGTCTTCATGTCAGATGACTGCTAAGTGACCCATTCTTCCAACGCAACAACTACAACATTGTCATACATGAGTCGACGGCTGACGAGTTCTCTCCCAACAGGAACAGAGGAGAGCTGAGGAAAGGTAGGATAAAAATGGCTTCATCCTCCAGGGGCTGAAAGAAATATCTACAACACTTCCATATATAATCTCCATAATTTAGGAGTCCCCAGACCTTCAAAGTAATCATAGAGAAAAGCAACCAAAAGGGTATGAAAGGGTGTTTCCCCATTATACCTGAGGGAGTCATGAAACTCTAGAACCACTTAAACAAAAGGCATGAGCACATAATCCCTCCTGCAGCCAGTGAGAGCCGTGACCCCTACAATCACCTCATTATGATCCTTTCCAGGGGCTTGGATTACCTGTGGCTTCATCTGCTCTAATTCTGCAATCTGAGGAGTTGTATCAGCCCACTTTCATCCCTCCACTTCCTGAAGGCTTGCAAGTGGAACAGGAAGGAGAGTGCTGAGGGGTTGAGTGTCCCTGACTTCCAAAAATGGGTGAGTTGTCAACTTCATAGGATTGACAATCACCATGACAACAAATCTCTAGGCAAGTCTGTGAGGGAGTTTCAAGATTAGGTTAATTGGGTGGGGGGAGATCCACCCTAAATGTGGGTGGCACCGCTCCATGGGGCAGGATTCCTGACTGAATAAAAGGGGGAGAGCCTGGGGCTGGGGAGATGGCAGAGTGGTTAAGGTGCTTGTTTGCAGGGCTTGTCAGCCTGGGTTCAATTCCCCAGTACCCATGTAAAGCCAGATGTGCAAAGTGGCACATGTGTCTGGAGTTTGTTTGCAGTGGCAAGAGGCCCTGGCATGCTCTCTTTCTCTGTCTCTCTGTCTCTCTCTCCCTCTGTCTCTCTCTCTCCTATCTCCTTTCTCTCTCTTCCTCTCTCCTTACCCTTGAAAATAAATTATAATGAAAATTTATTATTATTATTATTATTATTATTATTATTATTATTTTGGTTTTTCAAGGTAGGGTCTTGCTCTAGTCCAGGCTGACCTGGAATTCACTATGTAGTCTCAGGGTGGCCTTGAACTCACCGCAATCCTCCTATCTCTGCCTCCCGAGTGCTGGGATTAAAGGCGTGTGCCACCATGCCCGGCTGAAAAATTATTTTTTAAAAAAGGAGAGAGCAAGTTGAGAATCAGCATTCACCATTCTCTGCTTCCCGACTGTGGGCTGAATGTGACCAGCTTGAGGCTGCTGCCTCCACGACTTCCCTACTCTGACAGACTGTATCCCCCAAACTGTCAACTGCACAAAGCCTTCCTCCTCCAAATTGCTTCTTGTCAGGACTTTGTGGTAGCGATGAGAAAAGTAACCAACAGAGGAACTAAAGGCATTTGGACAAAGTTCTGAGGATGGAGCCTCATGCTGGAGCTGGTGCTTTTTAAATTTATTTGTGAGCCTGCTTGTAAGCCAGGTCTCTTCTGCAAATTCTGAACACATGCGTCCAGCTTTACATGGGTGCTGAGGAATCAAACCCAGGCCAGCAGGCTTTGTAAACAAGTACCTCGAATCACTAAGCCTCTCCCCAGGCCCTGGAATCAGTGCCTTGTAAGGGGATGAAGGGCCAGATTGCTTTCTGTCCACCATCTGAAGAGACAACAAGAAGACAGCCCTCCACAAAGCAGCAAGAGGGCCAAACAGGAACCCTATCACACTGGCACCCTGATCTCAGACTGCCAGCTTCCAGATCCGTGAGAAACAATACTAGCCAATGAAGCCCACCCACGGTGCCCCGGGACAGCAGTCAGAGCAGAGACAAAGGGCACCAGGGCCAGCTGTCGATGCAGAGTTGAATGGGGTGCACTGGTATGGCATCAGAGGGGGACCCCCATGCAACGGCCTCCTCCCCAGGTCTCCCTGTGTCCTGAAATCACTTGATTTCCAGAGAAAAGCTTTTCTTCTATTCCAGAAACCTCCTGGCTGCAGATGACGAACAGCTTTCTCTAGAAACCTAAGCTGCCTTCCTGTATTGGTGACATTATCAATCCCGATTCCAACCAGCATGAGGAAGTCACATCTTCTTTCACTGTTGGATGGCTGTCATGCCATGACTGAGGGATAAGACAGACTTATAATCTCATATCATATCCATGTGCCCACACAACATGCAAATTCCCTCACCCAGGATCACATTCCCTTCCAGTAGGCAGAGGGAAATGGTGTGAATGATCACCAATAGATGACTCACGTCTAAGCTCTGCAGCTCGGATCTGAAGTGTCCCCTTAAAGTGTCTCCAGCTGATGGTGCTGTTGAGAGGAGACTGGGTCATAGGGGTGCTCATGACATCCATTAAGAAGACCACAGATAATGGCCTATGAGCAGGTAGGCATGGCTGGAGGTAGTCAGTCCCTGGGGCTGTATATTTTGTCACTGGTCATTTCCTGCTCTTTCTCTGCCTCTATTACAAGGTGGCCATTTCATTCTGCCACATGATCCCCCCAGGTAAGGGACAAGATGCAACAGAGACAAGGGACCCTGGGTTGAAACTTCTGAGCTATGAGCAAAAATAAAGCCTTCCCCCCTTACGTTTTCTCTGGCATTTTGTCACAGTGATAAAATGTGCCAGACAGGACTGGGGATGGCTCAGTGGAAAAGCATTTATTGCTCAAGTACCCAAGTTCTATTCCCCAGACCCCACGTAAAGAGCCAGCTTCTACAGCAGGCTTCTGTAATCCAGAGCACTGTCACTGATGGAGAGATGGGAGGCAGGTTAGCACAGCAAAGGACAGAGTGAGAAAGACTGCCTCAGATGAGGTGGACAGGCGAGGACCGACCCCAAAGTGTCCTCTGACCTCTGCATACACGCCTATACTTACACAGCAACACACACACACACATGAACAAGCATGCACACACACACAAGTCAAGATAAAATGCGTTGTTAAATGTTTAAATTTTAATTTAAAAGTGCCTAACAATGATTATAGCATGGAGCAGGCCAGTCTTTTCAAGTTTATAAAGACCTGAGACAGTCCTGTTTTCGGTCCCAAGTCAGTTTCAGACCCAGTTTTGAATTTTAAAATGCAAATTAATTTTCCATGCAAAAATTCTCTCAATTACTGAGTCTCCATTGCATACTCTGAGCATGGTACAGCCATTAAAAGCTTCTTGAAGCAAGATAATCTCATTCTGATTTAGCCCCAGTGGAGGAAAAAATTCAAATGTGCAATTTATTCAAGTGAAGCGTCCATATCTGAGGTTGTTTAGCCTGATAAACTTCAGGATACAGTTTTGTGGCATAGTAGATAACCCATGCACCATTACTGAAAATGTCCTTGCTCATTTTATAAAGACAAGAGCAGCCCATTAAAAACCAGGCATATATCAAGGGAAAGATTTTTAATGTATTTCCTGTGGAAGTAATAATACTATTCTAAACCTAACGCTTATTATTCAGGAGGAAAAAAAATCTACTGCTCGCTGCGTGACTTGTAAATGACACGAGATGGCTCTGAATGTTATAGTGTAAAAATACTCTAAGAATATAAGCCAAATGATGGCAGGATTACAAGTCCTCTCTCCCAGTTGTTCAGGTATTAAAAACAGGCACAAGCCAGAAGAGGCTTCAGCAGAGCTAATAAACAGCATGTGAGTGAATAATAATGCAATGTGCCCCAGCCAGGGGAGCAGGACCCTCTGAGTAGTAGCACTGACCTCTGCACTTTCTCCCCTTTGTTCTACAATCTCTTCTTTTTCAAAAAATGAAATTTAAAGGGAAGCATTATTTAGAGGACAAATGAAGGGCACATTCTCGAGTTCTGTCTTTCAAGCGATGCTCACTGCCTAGGAGTCAACGTTCCCAGCTGGCCTTGCAGCATTCATGGTTACTTCGGTTTCCCAGGAAAGATTTATAAGTGATCAACAAAGTCCATCCATTGCCCAGGCCTCCTTCTCCGGACATCTTATGTCCCCAATCCCAGGGGTGCTGCTTTTCCTCGCAAGTTCTGCCCAGCTGTTCTTACATACTCACTCTTCTTCACCCACGTGGTCAGACCTCTCTCTTCTGAGGACAAAGCCAAGCTGCTCAACAGAAAAAGATGAAAATAACCAAAATGACTATCAAATAATAGCAAAGCAAAATGTGCTGTGTCCAGGCGATGGACTATGCATGACTCAGCTGGATGGAGGAGGAAGGACACATGATGGGTGAGTCCTGAAGTCATTCTGTTAAGTGAAAGGAGCCAGACACAATTTAGGGCTTCTGGATGAGTTTGTGTGGAAGAAGCAGATAAGAGAGTGGGCAGACTGTGGTGCCAAGAGCAAGACGGGGGAGAGAATGAGGTTATAGGGTCTAGGGAGATATAAAAACATCTTGAAACTACACACTGATGATAACGCCAGCGCACTGTGATGGTCACTTAGACCAGACTCGTGTTTACATCATTTACCAAACAAGAAATACCAAGCTGCTCCTTCTCCTGGTCTCTGTGGAGCTCGCTTTTCAAGCACCATCAAGATTTCCCAGAATGCAGCTCACAGTAAATAGCTGTCTCATTTTCTCCCCCTTCAGGTCACCTTTAACCCCCCTCAATGTGTGTTTTCATCCCCAATGCCTCCTCTGTCCTCCTCCTACACACACACACACACACACACACACACAACTCACAAAGCTATTCGCAAAGGTCGCCATGTCTTGACACACTCTAGTGGCTTCCTCCGGGTTTTAGGACACAGAAGATGGCCACCGCCTTAGATCTCTGCCCCTGGCTTCCTGCATGGCACCTTCACAATCTTCTTAACCATCCTGACCATGCTGGTTCCTTTTTCAGTCCCCTTTTTTCTCTCTGGCACAGAGGGGACATACTCATTCTTGGCTGTCTGTCCTTCCCCTCAGCCTTTACAGCCTTGGCTTCCTGCCCTGCATACTCTGATGTTCCTGTTTCAGGATGCAGTCCCCCACAAATCAGGTCAACTGTGCTTCTCAGGTCAGGAGCTGGGCCTTGACACATCTGCCCTGAACATCCTCCAGCCAAAGCTGGTCCCCTTCCCATCCTCATGAACACTATTCCGGCGCTGGTGTTAGTTACTTCCCTGCTTGCTGTGATAAATATCTGAAAAGGGCAAGTTAAAGGGTGAAGGGTTTATTTCAGCAACCATTCAAGGGGTGCAATCCATCATGGCGAGCAGGAGCATGGACTGCCTGGTCACATTCAGTCCACAGAGCGGAGCTGTCCACGATCAGGGTGGGTCTTCCTACCCACCCCCCACCTGCTCTCCTAAGGACTCTAAATCTCATCTAACTGACAATCAGGATTAACCACCACAGTTTCCTGCTGCTACTGTAGCAAATCCCAGCTCCAGGGGTTTAAACCCCCCAAGTGCACTGGCTTATCCAATTCTGATGGTCACTCTGAGTTGATTAGGGTCGATTCCCCAGTACCCATGCAAAGCCACATGCACAAAGTGCATCATGCCCTGGTGCACCCATTCATGTTCTCTCTCTCTCTCTCTCTCTCTCTCTCTCTCTCTCTCTCTCTCTCTCTCTCTCTCTCTCTCTCTCCTTGCAAATAAATAAATATATTTCTAAAGTTACAATAATAATTTTCTTGTCCTACTGGAATGCACCAATGCTAACCACACTTTGGAGCAGGAGGCTGGTTCCCAGGAGCTGGGTTATTCTTAGCTCCCCACGACTGAGGCCTTGCCTCGCAGGCACCCCCTGGTGGCCACATGGCCTAACACACTGCTGACGAATGAAGGAACTTTGCAGAACGCCTGAAGTTGTTCTAAAATACGTGTACTGGGTTTAATTTCAGACACTACCTTTCAGAAATAGCCTTTTCACTTCAAAGGCTGCTCACATTATGCGCCAGGATTTTTAACTTTTCCTGTGATCAGTCGTTTACGACCCGGCTGTATAGTAAGTACATTCTAGATTCACAGAAACAGTGGACCTTGTCATTAAAACAAAGAAAGCACCAAGTCGAGCGAAAGTAGGCTGGATAAGTGTCATGCTGTCATGCACCTGGAGTTCAGTTACAGTGACAAGATGCCCTAATGTACCCATTCTTTCTCTCTCTCTGTCTTTCTGCTCCCAAATAAATAAATAAGACTATTTTTAAAAAATAAAAAATTGTGCTGCGTACACTGGTGGAATATGATACGGTCACAAAAACTAAGTAAATCACAGCTAAATACAATAATCTTTTGAAAAATATTTGGGATAAAAATAAATCCTATGATTATGTAAGGATGCTACCATTTTTATTCACTTCAAAAAAGAGAAATTTTTGTTTACCATACATACCAAGGTAACTTAAATGCACATAGCTACAGTTGTTTTTATCCACAGCAGGAATAGAAAATTCAGGGCATCACTTGTGTTGGGCAAACAGCATTGGCAGTGGGTAGAAGACGGGGCTCATGTACACTCTGCACATTGACATCTGTGAATCTGATCTCATTTGTTTCCATCATTTGATCTCAATGGACCAGAAATGATCAACAAAATATAATTAAGGGAATCATATAAGCAACCAGGCAGCTAGAAAAACAGGCCAGCTGACTGACAGGTCTGAGGGATGGGTTACTGAGCAGGAACATGCATCCAGTAACATTGATTGTTACATGCATCCAGTAACATTGATTGGATTGATTGCTGGAATGGTCCAAAGACAACAGAATAAAGTGACAGACGTGGGCCCAACCCTAGCTGACACTGAGCTTCCCTGGGAGTGCTCTGGGAATGCCGAGTACATCTATCCCTGGACTCTAGACCTGGAGCCACTTCTGAAACTCTTTAAGGAATAATTAGAAAAGGATCCCACTCCTGGGAACACTACCTGACCTTGGGAATCACCCCAACTCATGAGACCTTGGGTCAAGAGACACTTGGGCTGATAGGCCTCTGACAGGTCAGACATCTTTGCCCACGTGATTCCCCTGGACTTCTGTTACCTGGACACATGGTCTCCCTCCTTGGCACCAGAGCCACCTCTGGACAGCGGCTCAGGAGCCAGAGCCCCAGCAAGCTAAGGGAAACTGAGTCTACAGGAGCCGCTGCTGGCATAGCCTGGTGTCACCTGCAGCGACCTGCCTGCCAGGACATTCTCCCTTCCTTGGGGAGCAATGTTTCCCCTTTGATAAACATATATTCATAGGGGGGAGAGAAAGCAGTAAGCATGAACCAAATTTAAATTCAAATCACTTACATTCCCTCTCACAGAAAGCACCTGCTTACACTAGTCGCACAGTGTGTGTGTTCAATCTCCCTGAAATCACTTTATATCTATAGTTGTTTATAACATTCAGCAATAAATGACAATCATCCATGCACTTGCATATTCATTTTTGGTGTACGTGTGTGTGCGTGTGTGTGTGTGTGTGTGTGTGTGTGTGTGTGTGTGTGTTGGTTAATCTCTGCTTGTCTTTTTGACAGGATTTAGAATCACCGTGGAAACAATTCTCTGGTCATGTCTGTGAGGGATTTTCTAGAGTAGATTAGCTGAGGAGGGAGGACCCACCCTAACTGTGGGCTGCATCATCCCGTGGGCTGAGTTCCTGGACTGAATAAAATGGAGCATTGAGCTGGGCAGTGAGCACGGATGCTCTCTGTCCTCCTTCCTCCCTGCAAATGTGACAATGGGAGCTTCCTGCTCCTGCCACACTTTCTAAGCCATGACTGACGTCCCCTTGGAACTATAAGCTGAAATAAACCCCTTTATTCCTTAAGCTGTGTCTGTAGGGCATTTTCACCTGCAAGAAAATAACCCATAGATGTGTGTGGGTGTGCCCGTGTTTGTGTGCAGGTGGGCGCGTGTGCCACGGTGCACACATGCAGGTCAGAGGACAGCAACTTTTCACGTGTTGATCCTCTCTTTCCAGGAGGATCTCTCATTGTTCACTGCTCTGTGCAGCAGTAGCTGGTCCATGAGCTTCCAGGAACTTCTCTTGTCTCTGCCTCCTATCTTACTGTAGGTGTACTGTGATTTCAGAAGCCTGCCACAGCTTCTAGCTTTTTTTTTTTGAGAAAATTTTTTTATTTATTTGAAGGAGAGAGAGATAGAGGCAGACAAAGAGAGAGAGAACGGGTTGTCGGGCCTCTGGCTGCTGCAAATGAACTCCAGATGTATGCACCACTTTGAGCATCTGGCTTCAATGTAGGTTCTGGGGAATCCAACCCAGGTCATTAGGCTTGGCAGGCAAGTGCCTTAACCACTGAGCAATCCCTCCAGCCCACAGCTTCTGGCTTTTTTTTGTAGGGTCTGGAGATCCAAACACACAATCATGCTTTCATGAGCACTTTATCCACTGAGCCATTTCCTCCGCCACCTTACATGCTTCTACCACATGCTCCTTATTGACCATAAATATCCCGTTCACTCATGTGATGGTTAAACTTTGTTGTCAACTTGACCTGTTGAATAATCCATAGTAATCGTGGTGGGTCTCTGAGGTCGCATACAGAAAGGATTGACTAAAAGAGGTAGTTCCTCCTCCAGAGTGAGCTCTTCCTCCAGAGTGGGAGGCCCTCTCAGAAGAGGGCAGGATGTAAGGAAGCTCTAGGGGAAGGAAATCTCTTTTATTCCTCCCTCTTGATCTCCCTGCCTGTTTGCTGGGAGGGGGTGGTGGTGATTGCCTCTCTCTCTCTCTCTTTCTCTCTCTCTCTCTCTCTCTCTCTCTCTCTCTCTCTGTTTGGATGTGTGAAAGGGGACCAGCCTCTTGGCCATTATGGAACTACCCCTCGATCTATAACTTCAACAAATCCTTTCCTCCCATTAACTATGCCTGGTTTGGAGGCTCATTCCAGCCTGTGGTATGTGGCTGACTATAACACTGAGTCATTCTGACTGCACCATCAAGAAACTTACTTTCACAAAAAAATGATCCCTCACCCACAGCTCCTGTCTAAGGGCAGCTTACAGACGTGAGTCTCAACCTGATCTCCTTCAAGTCTTTGCTCAAAAAAACATCTGTTTGAGTCTCTAGTTTTCTGCTTGGTTTCACTTGACCAATCTTCTTGAATTTAATGAGAATGTGTGACTCATGAAAGGAATATGTGCTCAAAATATATTCAATGGGTTATGAACTGTATCCCTTTCATTTTATTCTTGATACCTTGAAAAATATATCCACTGCTGTCCTGAAGATCCATGCTTGTTTTTGGAGATTTTTCCCTAGAACTTTCCTTTTAGAAATGCACTTGATGCGAGTCTGACAGTGTCCCAGAGAGCAATGAGGGCCTTAAAACATCTCACATGAGACATTCTAAAAGGCTCATGGGTAGCTTTCATCTACGGGCACTGATAACAACAAGAGAAAATAAGCACAATTCTCCATATTCTTTTCCTCCAAAGGAGCTCGGAAATCAAATCCTGTCTCACACTGGTCTTGGAAGGTCTCAGTTTCTATGTACGACTCAGAGAAATGAACAGTGCAGCCTGGAATCCAAGGGAGAGCTGGGGAGGGCTTGCTATTGGCCATGAATGGGTCCCTTCTTTTGTCAGGAGAGAAAGGGACTTTGAGTCCCCATTGTGCAATTGATGACTACAGAATTGTGTTCAGCTATTCTTCCTGAAAGGAGAAAAAGGGAACAAGAGGCCTATTGGACTTTGCATTTTGGCATGAGACAGGCCTTCATGTTTGTGGCATCAGCTCCGGGCCTTGCTTGGCATTGTCAGCCAAGATGCACCCAAATGCAGACACACTTCTGTAGACTTCCAGCACATCCTAAAATTCAGTGACTATTTCTTCTGTGGAAGATTTTTTTCCATTCAATCAAATGCAGCCTGCACACAAGATTTTCCTTTAAGACTCATGAAGCAAGGTGTCAGACTTACCCATACAAGGTTCAAGGTTACAATGGAGAAGGAAAAGTGACTTTAAGACGCACAAGAAAATTAAATCTGGGATGTCTGAGAGTTTCAATCTATGAGAATTGGAATTACTGTCCTGAGGAGAGAGGTCCCATGAATATACCTATGTTGTACTCGGGAATTGAGATCAGTCACATAGAATATGTATGTAAGTTCTATCTGAATATGAGGAGTTGTAACTATATAAAACAAGTTCTATGGCTGGAGATTAAATCAATGTTAGAACATTTGCTTAGCATGCATAAGGCCCTGGGTTCAATTCCTAACACACACACACCAAGTTTTCTCTGTAAGTTTTATTTCTTAAAGGAGATGATTTAAGGGCCCTTATGTGACTTTTTCACTTTAAAAAGAGGCATTAAGTTGAACTCTAATTTAATGTCTTAGCCGCCAGACTTAAATGCACTGGTTTGTTCTGGGCCTTCAAGATGAGTTGACAGCAGACTGGGACTTAATCAAAGATTTGCTCCCTGCCCCTCAAAAGACACAAGCAGCAAGCACATCTTGTCTGGCAGTTTTCTGGAAGCCCATGGAACAAAAAGGCATTTCATCCCGAGCATGGGCTTCTCCTGAGAGGATGTGAGAGAACGAGAAAGTACTTGGGGATAAGGGATGTCTGCTATCTGACCATACTAGAGGCAGAAATCTTGGGACTCTTACTGACCCCTGCTGCCTGCACTTGGCCTTGAGAACTGGCTCCAGGTAAGCCTGGCAGGTGCCTGTTCCAGCACCTCCTCAGCCCACAGAGAGAAACAGCTGGACTTCTGTAAAGTGTAAGAAAGTCTACAGCACTTAGCCATCATGCTCAATATTCCAACTTATATTGCCATAGGGGGAAAAACTTTCATGTAAATTGATACTTAATGATAAAATAATTTATGAGAAAGCCTTCTTAATCAGGGTTCTTGTAAACGAATTATTGAAGAACTAGGTAAAGACAATCTGAATTACTTTTAGATGTAAGGAATCTTACTTTTATCTATGGAGGAAAGCCCAGACAAAACAGAAGACGATTTTATGTCTTCAAAGGGAGATGTGTACAGGCTTTCTATGTGAATAGAGGCTCTTGTTCAGCTATTAGTCTATTCCAATGCTGTCTATTTCTCTGCATCAGGTCTCAACCTAGTACTAGGAAGGAATCGGAGAGGATGTGATTTGGGCTGGGGAGAGGGTTCAGTGGATAAAGCACTCTCAACCCCCAGACCCCACATAAAAAGCCACGGCAGGCTGCTGTAATCCCAGAATTCTGACAGCCAGATGAGACAGAAGAATCCCCCCAAAACTGACCAGTACAGCCAAGATCAGCAGCAGAACAAGACAATTCAGGAAAGAACTCCTGCCTCAAATGAGGTAGAAAGGCAGGTGGCCCTCTGACACACACACACACACACACACACACACACACACACACACACACACACACACACATTTGGGTGAGGTGACAGGGAGCTCTGAATACACCTGTTAACTCATTGCAAGAATCATGTCAAGTGTGAGACCTTCTCAGACCTCAGAATCATTTTCACAAATGACTTCTCCAGGTACCTACACTGACCTGCATGTGACTGATCAAAGGTGTCCAATGACTGTTAATGCCCTTGAAAATCAGGCCCAGGCTTTCAGAGCAGATATTTGCAAGCTTTATAAATACTCTAAGAACTTTGTACATGGCTACACTTACAGATACACAGTGGTCATGCTGAGTTTTTAAGCTTAGGTGTGCTGACAAAAGCAAATTTCTCAAAGTGTGAATAACAGTCTCCAGTGATGCCTGGGAGGGGGGGGAAGAAGGGAAGGAGGACTAATTTAAAGGCTTTGACTAGCAGGATCCAGAGCAGCACTCTTTTAGCAGTGAAATTAAAGAAGTTAATGCTGTGACAAGCTGATGGGGAAAAAAATAAGTCATGGAGAAGAGGCCTGGCTCATCTTGAGGTCTATCCCAAGCTAAAAATTCATCTAAAAAACTGGAAGAGGAAAATAAATCAAGCCTTACTGACTCAAATGAGCATAGAGCTGCTGGATAAGAGGGCAGTGAGGGCCATTCCAGCTGCTACCAGGGAGGAGGTTTAGGATTAGGGTTGGTTAGGGTCAGCACCCATGAACTTGGAGAAGACCTTGATCACACATGGCTCTGTTGAACACTGTGATGGTTAGGTTTTGTTGTCAACTTGACCTTTCAAGTAATCTTGGGTGGATCTCTGAGGATGTTTACAGGAAGGCAGCCTCTCAGTAGAGGGCAAGATGTAAGGAAGCTCAAAGAAGCTAGAAGTAAACATCCTTTCCTGTGTGGTCAGTGCAGGAAGGAAAGTCCAGAGACTCAGGAAGCCATTAAGTCTGGGATAGGGTTGCAAGACCTCACCCTAAGACTATATAAAGGGGAAGAAATTCTCTCTTGGCCCCTCCTGCCTGTTCCCTGTTCTGTGTGTGTGGTGTAGGTGATGGGTTTTTCTCTCTGCTCAGACCTGTGAAAGAGGGCCAGCTTCTTTCACTGTTACAGAACTTCCCCTCAATCTGTAGTTTCAATAAATACTTTCCTCCCCCAAATTGTGCCTGGTTTGAAGATTCATCCCAGCGGCATGTGGCTGACTGCGACAAACACCCATTACTTCTTTCTGCCTCCAAATATCTGCTTCTCAGTCATGTATCTTATCCTTACAATAATGTTTGTATGACAAAGGTAACCATGCCTGTCATCCCAGCACTCAGGCAGGAGGATCAGAAGTTCAAATTTGTCCTCAGATAATATTGGGTTTGAAGCAAGGATTATGTGAGACCCAGGCTCATAAATAAAGTAAATAATAAAAAATAAACCTTACCTAGTACAAGATGTTGGGAATCTTCTAATGCACATACAAATCACCATCGAAGAAACCCAAAACACATTTTAATTTCCCATCCCAAGGTCATGAATGGTATATACAATGAAAACTTCAGTGAAGAAACACAGATACATATTCCTTCTGGTGTAAATTAAATCATTTTGAAAGAGCCACTGGCCACACATAAACATGCAAAGACTACACAGTAAAGGAGACATACGTGTCCCTCAAATGCATGGCACACCACCAGCCTGGGAAGGGAATGTGAATGAGAACTTGGAGGCCAAGAGAACACTGAAGTAGGCGCGATCCCTAGGCTCAGGGGTGGGGCCAGGCTGGAAACTCATCAGGCCTGATGTACACGGAGCAATTCTGGAGTGAGCGAGACTCCTTCCTGGTGGGCTTGCTCCATGATCAGACTTCTCTGGGATACACGTGCACTTTCCTGATGGAGAAAATACTGTCAAGAGCACAGGTGCTCACTAGGAGCTTTCCAAGTCCTTAGACGCTTGTGTTAGAGAAAGTGCACAGAGGAAACCTTCCTTGAAGGGTACAGGTGCATGTAGGGGGCCTGGGGACATTTAGATGGACTCAGGGAAAGGAGGGAAGGTGGCTAAGTCCTTTCTCCACACTGTGACAGAATGCCTAACATGGGGTGACCTATAGCAGCAGGGGGTTATTGCTCTTGGGTTTGTGGGCTGGACATCATATATTGGGAGTGAACTTGGTGAGGGTTTTCTTGCTGTAGTAGAACTCTGTAACAGCAAGAGCACTGGATCCAGCCTCAGTAATATCCACCCTCTCCTGAAGCACTAAGGAGACATGAACAAAGTATGGACTGCACTTTCTGCTTCATGAAATACAATACATGCAACACACGAGTGCCAGGTGCTAATAACAGGAGGCCATGGGTGGGGGAGAGGAATGATTTTTCATGGAAGTTTCCAGGGACACATTCATTTTGTCTTCTGTTTTGTATGTTCACTTCCTGAAGTCTGCTTTGATGCCAGTACCCTGAGCATCCTTGCTTGAGTAATAAGAATATATTTTTAGGGCCATATCAATTTTTTAAATCAGTTCTGACAACCTTTCACATCATGGGGATATTAATCCTCAGACATCCTCCATCTTCCATATACCCAGTGGGTGATGTGATTTGTTACACTCATCACGGCCCATCCTCCCTCTTCCTCTTGGAAATTGTACCCTCACTGCAGAGCATGTGACCTCAAGAAGAGGAAGCCAATTCCCTGGACACCAGCTGAGTGACTGGTTGGTATTCAAGACATGTCAGAACTAAGAGATTTTCACCCCTCTTCTTCTCCCTAGGCCTCTCAATGTCCTCTGAAATGATAGCATGACCAGTCCTTATAGAACATTCCATCAGAGCTCTATGACTCCCTGTGGTCCCATTCTCTCATCGTAGCAGCCAGAAGCCATTGCTCACATCCCAGAAAATGAAGTCTGAAAGAAAATCCAAACCAAAGAGGCCATCCCTCCCCCCAATTCCAAATCTCCCCACATGATGACGGTCACAAGTTCACATCACCTACCTCAGCGGCAAAACACGAGCTTTCCAAGCACAACTCCCAATCCCATCCTTCCCTCCAGCTTCACTGTGCTTCACTTTGCCACTGCTACAAATAGGACTTGGGTCCCTGTCACTAGAGCATGATATCAGGGCTGCACCTTAGCAGCTCAGTCACACCCCCCACCCACCACCCCGCCCTCTGTCACGGCGTGATTGAAAGTCACCTACCTTTCACTGAGGCTCCTCCACAGCTGGGCACCTGAAAAAGGAAAAGGGAAAATGTGAAACTGCACGAGCTGTTCCTCCTCTGAGGCACCTGCCAACTTGGAAATTAATATGACAAGCTTCTTGATGGGATGCTTACATGCTAAAGTGCAGAATTCATCAAATCACACAGCACACACTTCCCTACCACGAGGGATTCAGGCAAGTAGTTCACAATCCTTCACTAAGACCCTTCTGCATGCAAAACACGCTTAGGTACCCTGAGAGGTGGGGAACCCTAAAATGCACTGTCCCTCCTTCGGGGACCATCCAGTGGGCAGACAACATATGCACTTAGCCATATGCAGGCTGGAGAGATAGCTCAGCAGTTCTAGGTGCTTCCCAGGGTTAATTCCCCAGTACTCATGTAAAGCCAGATGCACAAAGTGGTACATATGTCCAGAATGTTTATAGAGGCAAAGAGCCCTGATGTGCCTATTCTCACCTCTCTCTCTCTCTCTCTCTCTCTCTCTCCCTCTCTTCCTCTCCTTCCTCTCTCCCTTCCCCTCTCTCAAAGAAATTTTACATATATATAAAATATGAGAGAGGTGGAGAGAGAGAAGGAGAGAGAGAAAATACATCAAAGTGACACAGGAGCTATTGGAGAGGAACAAGCCATGAAATCCCAAGGACTGAAAACACGGTGCTAAGGCAGTGTGCACAACAGAGTGGTGTGAAGCTGAGGTTGGAGTAGTTCATGATTTAGAGGTTTTAAGATTTATCTAGGCTTGTTTGGAATCACCAGAAAAAGATAGACAGATATTTAGAGAAAAATGATAAATGACTGGTGGATATTTAGCTGAATCCAGGCCTTGGATAAGCCAAGTTGGAATGGCAGCAAAAGGAGAATGGAGGAAGAACGAGAGCTCACAGCCCCAATTCCTACCAAGTCCACTCTCAACAGCAAAGAAGGGCCTTATTTTGGCGTCCAAGGATAGGGCAGGTGTCACAGGAAGGTGGCTATAGAGAGTAGTGCAGACACGTGTGCTGGGCCCTTTTCCCTCACATGGTAGTGCCTGAAGACATTAAAGAGAAACTGAGGTAGAGATGACTGGCTACGCCATGGAGAAGAACGAGGTGGTCACAGTCAAGTTCAAGGATTCAGTTTTCCACATCACACAAGAAAGAGTGCCTCAGAGCCTGGAAGAAAAGGCAAGACAGGAAGAAACACACACACTCAAGGCTGAGAGAGAAGCCTGCTGCAGCTGGAGGGTACTCATGACACT
>PVHP010033693.1:0-19504 GCA_004024765.1 Zapus hudsonius
AGGGTTGATTCGGCTGATCTGGCTGGCTAGGCGGGTGTCCCCTTCCTCCCTCACCGCTCCACGTGCGTCCCTCCCGAAGCTGCGCGCTCGGTCGAAGAGGACGACCTTCCCCGAATAGAGGAGGACCGGTCTTCGGTCAAGGGTATACGAGTAGCTGCGCTCCCCTGCTAGAACCTCCAAACAAGCTCTCAAGGTCCATATTATCTGTCCCTCCAGTTGCATGCCAGGTATGACTGCAACTCAAGCTACTCCTGGTTAGGAACCCCAGATGAGGGAGAATATGTGGCCTTTGTTTTTATGTTCTTATGTGAGTTTTCTGAGCATGATTTGTTCCAAGTCTATCCATTTTCTGCAAATTTGATTGCCATTTTCCTTACAGATGCACAGAATTCCATTGTCTATATGTTCCCCAACCTTGATATCCATTCCCCCAGCAAAGGACATCTAAGTTGATTCCAGTTCTTAGCTATTGTAGTTGAGTAGCTATAAATATGGTTGAACAAATGTCTCTGTATCGCAGAGAGGAGTCTTTAAGGTATATGCCCAGTAGAGGAATTGATCATTTGTATTTCGTCCTGTTCAGTGGTATAGTTGGTGAAGATTTTCTCCCAATGTGATGGTGGTCTGTAGACTCTGTCTATGTTATGCTTGTCTGTACAAAAGGTTTTTAGCTCGATGAGATCCCACTGGTAGAGTAATTGTTGAATTTTCTGGGCTACTGGAATAATGGTCAGGAAGTTTTTCCCCACTCTTACATGATGGAGAGTTCCTTTTATTTTTTTCTTCCAGGAATTTAATAGTTTTGGCTCTTGTTATATTGAGATCTTTAATTCATTTGGAGTTGACCTTGTGCATGGCAAGAGGAGTTTCATTTTTTTCACATGTGGTTATCCAATTTTCCAGCACAATTTGTTGAAGATGCTGTCTTTTCTCCAGTGTGTGCTGTTGGCACCTTTGTCAAAGATCAAGTAGCTGTAACTTACTTGCACTAAGGGCTGGGTCTTCAATTCTGTTCCATTGATCTACATATCTGTTTTTATGCCAGTACCATGCTGTTTTTGTTACGATAGCGTAATAATAAAGCTTTAGATTGGGTATGGTGATACCTCCCAATGTGTTTCTTTTGCAGAGGATAGTTTTGAATATTGGAGGCCTTATGCCATTGTATATGAATTTTTTTCTAAGTTTTAATTGGCACATTTAAAAACATACATATTTGTGGGCTACAATATGAAATATCAGCTGTGTGTACACACTGTCTAATGCATCTGCCTTAAAAACTTTTTATTGATAGTTTCCATAATTATAGACAATAAACCATTATGATTCTCTCCCCACCCTCCTTATATCTTTTCTTCTTCTCTGTTTTGTTTTAGTGACATCATCTTTTCCTCCCATTATGTGTAGTATTATCAGGTACTGCAAAGTCATAAATATCAAGGCCATTTTGTGTCTGGAAGATTACATTACAAGCAGTCCTATAATTCCTTTGGTTCTTATAATCTTTCTGCCATCTCTTCTGCAATAGACAGTGAATCTCAGGAAGCATGATAGAGATATTCCAATGCTGAACACTTCACTGTCATTTCTTCTCAGCACTATAGTGTCTTTTGAGTTATCCCAGTGGTCATTGCCATCTGAAAAAGAGAAAATTCTCTAGCCAAAAGTGAAAGTAGCATTATTATATGGTTGTGATCATTTTTAAAAAGTGCTTATAAGACACTTTGGTTGGCATAATGTGATTGAGGTGGATAGTGCCTTTGATGTGTTGTTGGATTTGGTTAGCAAGGATTTTGTTGAGAATTTTTGTATCTAAGTTCATCAGGGATATAGGTCCGTAGTTTTCCTTTCTTGTTATATCTTTGTCATGTTTTGGTATTAGGGTGATGGTAGCTTTGTAGAAGGAGTTTGGAAGCATTCCCTCTTCTCTAATTACACAAAAAGCTTCAGAAAAAGTGGTTTCAGTTTTGTGATGAAGGTTTGGTAGAACTAAGTTGAGAATCCATCAAGGATTCAAGTCCCAAAAGGACTTTTCCTTTTGGGGAGGATTTTTTAAAATTATAATTTCAATCTCAATGGATGTGATAGGTTTATTTAGGACATTTATCCACTCTGGGTTTAGTTTCAGTATGTGGTAGGTTTCCAGGAATTCATCCATTTTTTTCCCCAGTTCTCCAATTTTGTGGAGTAGAGGGTTTAGAAGTATGATCAGATGCTTCTTCCAATTTCATTGTTGTCTGTCGTGACCTCTCCCTTTTCATTTCTGATTTTATTGATTTGGAACTTCTCTTTTTTTCATTTGATTAGATTAGCCAGAGTTTTGTAAATCTTGTCTATTTTTCTAAAACCCAGCTCTTTGTTTCATCATTTTTTAGTTGTTTAGTTTGTTTCCAATTCATTGATCTCAGCCTTTTCTTTTCATAATATTGAGCTCCTAGGGTTGGATTGTTCTCATTTTTCCTTTGCCTTTAGGTAGGTGGTTACAATATTAATTTGAGATCTCTTTGTCTTTGTTATGAAGGCATTTAGTGCTATGAATTTTCACCTTAGGGCTGCCTTTATTGTGTTTTACAAGTTTTGGTATATTGTGTTTCCATTATCATTTAGTTCAAGAAAAATTTTCAATTTCCTTTTTGATTTCTTGAATGACCCATTTCTTGTTTAATAGCACATTGTTCACTCTCCAATAGTAAGGTATTTTCTGTTTTATCCATTGTTTATTTCTAGCTTTAATGCTTTGTGGTCTGATGTGATTCAGGGTGCTATATCAATCTTCTTAAATTTATTGAGGTATATTTTGTCTAATGTGTGGTCTGCTGAGAAGAATGTATATTCTGTCATCTTGTGATGTTCTGTAGACATCTGTTAGGTTTAGTTGATCTATGCTGTTATTAAGATCTGTTATTTCCCTGATGATCTTCTGTTTGGGTGATATTTCTAGACAAGATAGTAGTGTATAAAAGTCTATTACTATGATGGAATTTGATATTATTTTTGTTTTGTTATTGGGTAAGTTCTGCTTTATGAAATGTGGTGCACCTGTGTTTGGTGCATACATTTTATGATAGTGATAGCCTTCTTTTTGATTGTTCCCTTGATGAATAAGAGGTATCCTTCATTGTCCTTTTTTTATTACTTTTGGTTTAAAGTCTGTTTGGTCAGATATTAATGTAGCCACACCTACTTGTTTTTCATTTCCATTTGCTTGAAATATTTTCCATCCTTTCACCCCGAGGAGGTTTCTGTCTTTACAGGTGGGGTACATTTTTTGAAGGTAGCAGATGGAAGGCTGATACTGGAGATGTGTTTGATTTGGGGCAGCACAGAGTGCACAGAGTGCATGCACAGTCTCTAAACAGTTCGCACCCATGTGATGGTTAGGTTTTATTGTCAACTTGACCTTTTTAGTAATTTTGGGTGGGTCTCTGAGGTTTACAGGAAGGCATCCCTCTCAGTAAGGGGCAGGATGTAAAGAAGCTCAGGGGAGCTATAAACAAACTTTCCTTTCTGGGAGGGCAGTGCAGGAAGGAAGTTCCAGAGACTCAGGAAGCCATCAAGTCTGGGGAATGGTTGCAAGACCCTGCCTTATGGCATATATATATAGGGGATGGAATTCTCTCCTTTGCTCCCCCTGCCTTTTTGCTTCTGTGTGTGTTTTGCTGGTGATCTTTATTTTTTTTCTCTTTCTCTGCTTGGACTGTGAAAGGGGTAATTGTCTTTTGACATTATGGAAGTTCTCCTGGATCTGAAACTTCAATAAGTTTGGCTCCTCCCATAACTGTGCCTGGTTTAGAGATTCATCCCAGCAGCATGTGGCTGACTACAACACCCTTGTACAATCTGGTGTACAGTCCCCTAACACATTGGCACCCCCAAGCACAGGACTCAGACTCACTCTGCCCTTAACCACCTTGCACTGCACTTCAGGCTCAAACACACAGGGCCCCTCACTAGGCCAGGTTTCCCAAGCCTCACATACAATGGCATTCCCAGAGCACAGATCCAAGAGTACAGACCCGACACCCATTTCTCTTCACACAGTTCCAAGTATACTAGTACCCCAAGTGTTTAGGCCCCAAGCTTGCAGGCAACCTCACTGGGCTGGGGTGCATAGGTGCTGGTCATGTTGATACCCCTGGAGCTCCTGTCCCAGAAGTGCCAAGCTTCTCACTAGCCTGGGACACAGCAGCCCCTTCAGGCACTACTTTCATTAGAGCCCTTAGAGCTCCAGTCCCAAAAAGACCTGCCAAGCTCTTCACTGGCCTAGAGCACATAGAACCCAAACCTGCCTGGTCCCTTAGCAACTCAGGGTGCACATGTCCCAAATTCATTGACAGCACTAGGGCCAAACTCACCCTAGCACAGAAGCCAAGGTAGCCTGCAGGAAGCCTGAGGAGAAAGTGGTGGGGCCAGTGGGAGGTCCTAGGAGAGAACCCTTGGACTCAGAGAGGTCCCAGGAGAGAACTGAGGGACTCTCTTTTGGTGTTTTCTATTTGTGTTTAGCTTTCAGCATTTTTAGTACTTGTAATATAGTATATTTACAGTTTTTGGTTATCTTTGCCTTTATCATACTTGAAGTGTACTGAACTTTATTCATGTGTGTTGCATTAACTTGGATAACTTTCAGCAATCATTTTTTCAATTATTTTTTCTTCTTTCTCCTTTTATTTTCAGCATACATGTGCTGGTGTGTACACTAGGCTTCCACATATCTCTGAGGTTCTGTTCATTTATTATTAAATTTTTTTTCTCTCCATTCTTGGCTTGCATCAACTCTACTGATTTATTTACAACTTAACTAATTCTTTCTTCTTGCATTCGAAGTTGCTGCTGAAGCTGGATAGATGACTTAGTGACTAAAAATACTTGATATGTATGTCCGTCAACTGGAGTTCAATTTCCAGGACCAACATGCAGCTGGATGCAGTGGATGCTGTGGTGTATGCATCTGTTATTCCAACACACCTATATCAGTGGGAGGTAGAGACAGGAGAATTCCAGAGCTTGTGAACCAGCTAGTCTGGTGTTTGCAGTGGCAAATGGCAAAAGAGACTATGTCAGTTACTTTCTCATTGCTGGGACAAAATACCCAACAAAAGCAGCTTAGTGAAGGAAAGGGTTTATTTTTGGCTTATAGTTCCAGTGGGTAGAGTCTGTCATGGTGGAAAAGCATGGCAGGAGAAGGATGCCAGAGTCACATGATCGCATCAGTAGGTAGGAAATAGAGCAAGATGAGTGCAGCCATCAGGGTAGGGCTGTAAGACCTCAAGGACTAGTCTCAGTGACAAACTTCCTATAGCAAGGCTGTATCTCCTAAAAGTTCCACAGCTTTCCTCAACAGCACCACCAACTGGGGATTAAGTATGGAAACACATGAGTCTGTGTGGGACATTTTACACTTAAACCACCAGAGACACCATCTCAAAGCAAGGTGAAAGGTGAGAACCAATATCCTGAAGTTGTCTTCTGTTCTATGCATGTACACTATGGCACCCATGCATCCATATATATGCACATATCAAACAAGTACAGACACATATGTTGAGCCCACCTAGTAAAGTTTTACTTCCATTATTGTACTTTCAAACATCCAGTATCTATATTTCTTTAGAAAATTTTTCTATTGACATTTTCTTTTCAATATGACATTGTTATTATACTATTTGTAAGTAATTTTATTGCATTTCCTTTAGTTGTTAGTGTTCAGAAATATTATTGAATTTTGTGTATTAATTTGGGTCATGAGGCTTTCTTTAATTTGTTTACTTTCATAAATTTGTTCTTAATAGTATCTTATAGTTCCAATGTATGTTGAACACATAAAGTAACTCATCTTTCAATCCTGATATTAATTCTTTTCATCATTCTTTTTTTCTTTGATCATGGTTTTCTTTGGTTCTTTAGACATATATTAATGATGATTTTATGTTAGACCTGAAGAGTGCAGGAGAGATGTAGTTCAAGAGAGACACAAAGATGGATTATCATTTTTAGGCAAAAGAGTTTGTTAACATCAGCCATGCAGGAGGTGTTTTTTAAATAAAAGTTTTAACCAATCCAGATAGAAAGATAGCAAAGGTATACTATTAAGAGGTCTTAGAGAAGGGGGGATCTTATACCACAGGGAAGTGGACCTAGTTAACATGTGATCTATGCTACATGGCCAAGGTAGGGGAGCAGGACATACATGATGATTTGGGCTATATGGTAGAGAGCATTCTTTCTCTGGGGTTTGATTAATGTGTGACCCATCTTGCATAATAGAGCCTGTTTTTAGGAGGGGCATATTTGGAATGACATTTACATTTCCAGTCTTTTGTTCATAACCAGAAGATTATTTATAAGAAAGGATATGTGGGAGGCTAAGGGATTAGTGGGCATCAAAATCAGTCTTGCAATTTTCTGCTGAATTGGGGTGTGTTGAGGTCTTTGGGTCAAAGGTGTTTTTTGTCGTCAAGCTTCAGAGATTGTTCACATGAGTCTGTGTGGCGTGTTTGATGGTGATCTGGATAAATAGGGTAAGCAGACTGATTAGAGAGGGGCCTATAGATACAAGAATCAAAGGCTATTATGGGGCTGACAACAGGTATTAGCCAGGAGATCATGGAAAAGTTCTGAAAGCATTTGTTACATGATTCTGATGCCAGATATCAAATTTTTAAAGCATCCAGCTAACTTTCTGCTGCATCCCTGACCAGAATGGATTGACTTATATAAAAGCAGATATATGAGTTACTTTCTTATTGCTGAGACAAAATATCTGACCAGAAGCAGCTTTAGGATGGAAAGGGTTTATTTTTTTAATTTTATTTTTAAAAACCAAAAACAAGACAGAATTCTGTCAAAGCCCTTGAATCTCCCCCCCCCCAGGCCTGAGGCAAAACCCTGTTGCTGAAGAAACCACAGAATGCCATCGATCAGCATCGGGAGACCCTTCAAGGTACGGAATGGTAACCAGCCCCCAGGTAGTTATTAGTGTATTGCTGGAAGGCACTGCACAAGCTGCCAGGGGAAGCTGATCAACGACAGCTGGAGTAAACAGAGACCACTGGCATGAAACACAGTCTGCGGCCATGAATAGGCTGACCATACCTCCTACTGGGAGAGCACAGCGAACCAAGAAAGGAGCACTTGTATCTTTTTTTGACAGTTTCCATCTCAGCCATCATCCTGGTCATGATTTCATTGCAGATATGACCTGAAGTTATTTTATTCTCATTTTGTGATTGTAGTTCTCTTGTCTCCCTTGAGTTCTCATTGGTCTCTTCCATTGTGGGACTAGGAGTCCTAGGTGGGGGAGCCTCAGTTTGAACTGCTATTTTTTTTACATTGGTTTCTGCCCATTCCTATATAAGGATCTAGTAAATGTTTTTAATGGGGGAGCCAATATAGGTTCTAGTTAGGTATTCAGTGAATGTTCTGTTCTGGGTACTGGTGGGGTTTGCAAAAGCATTGTAACCACAGATGCATGAGTTGCAGAGGTTACAGGTGTGCCAGTGGTTCTGAGCTAGTGTCTGGTATGTAATTTGGTTTGGAGGTCAGAGATCGTCTCTGGCTGTAGTCACCACTGTGCTTTGCTACTTGGGCTCAGGGGTGTTTCACAAAAGACCTACTTGCTCCTCTTTCTCCTCCATATAACAGTCAGGTGGGTTGTAGAGATCACTCTTTTAGGCCCCACCCCATCCCCCGACAGGTGCCTGCCCAAAAACTATTGCTCTCTAGTTTAATTGGAATGAGGCAACCTGGGGGTGATGGAAGATGGGTGTGGAGTGTGTAGGAAGTTTGTAGCTGTATAAAAGTCTTATTTCTTCAGCGACCGATCCGTTTTTAGTTTGAACTGCATTGGTGTGGAGTAGCACAGGTGCAGATGTTGTTGAATTAGAAGTGCATCTACTACTTTGGGTTGGAGGCTGATACTTGAGATGTGTTTGGTTTGGGGCAGCATAGAGCGGGTGTAAAGGCTCCAGACAGATGATCCCCTATTACTCTGGTGCCCCAGGTGCAGGACCCAGAACCATTGCTGTGTTTAATAGAGCATCACCTCCAGACACCCCTCACACTTCTCTGGTCTGGAGCACTCAGTCCCAGGTACACTGTTGTCCCTGGCTGGGGTGTATGGGCACTGGTTGTGCTGGCGCCCCTAGAGCTCAGTACCCAGACACACCAAGCTTCTTATCAGCCTTCAGTACACAACTTGAATCCCCCTTGCCCCTCACTTGTTTGGCGTGTTCAGAACCCAAATAATGTTATATCACTAGTTTTAAACTCAACAAGTATCTCTCTTGTCTGGGGTGTCTTGTCCCCAAGGAGGTTCTATTCATCACCAGAATGGGGCACTTTGAACCTGAATGCTCAGGCTCTGAGTAGCCACTCAGGCCTTCTCCCCCAACTGGGGTACTTCAGGTGCTGTTCCTGTTGTGACCCCTAGAGCTCCAAACCCAAATACACTGGATGCTCTTCACTAGCCTGGAGTATGCAGGACTGGATTCCACCCTTACTCTCAGGATTCTAGGTTCACTGGGGCTCAATTTGCACTATCTTGCTCTTGCAGGGAATGCTGTCACCACATACACTACTGCTCAGCCCCTCCCTCCATTACACAGCACCCCTCACTGGACTTTCTTAAGTGTGCTTTGACTTTTGTGAAGGTGGTCGCACCTGCCTTCTCTTATCCTTGTGGCTTAGGCGGCTGGGTGGGGCTCTTCACTGGGGAGCTCTGTGGCTGTGTCTGTGGCTAGAGCTGTCAAACCCGGGGTTTCACCCCAGGAATGCTGGGTAGCTATTTGTCTGCCTTCTCTTATTTGATTTTTCAGACTTTGCCATGGAAAGGTTGCTCTAGACACCTCTGGACCATAATGCAGAAGCTACAGCAACTGGTGGGAGGCCTGTGGAGAAAGCTGTGGGGCTGGAGATACTGAGGCCAAGGAGCAGCCACAGGCCTAGAAGCCTATGAGAGAGGAGAGCCACAGGCCCAGAGGCCTGTGAGAGAAGAGCTGTGGGGCCTGGAGGCCTTAGAGAGAGGAAAGCTGTAGTGCCTAAGGGCGGAGACAGGAGAGCTGTGGGGCCTGGCGGTCTGTGAGAAATGAGAGCCACAGGGCATTAGGGCCTATGGAAGAGAGTCATGGGGCCCTGGAAACCTGAGGGAGAAGATAGCTGTGGGGCATGGGAGAAGAGAGCCGCTGGGCTCAGAGTCCTGTGGTGGAAGAGAGCCCGGGGGTGTGGAGCCTGTGGGAGAGGAAAGCTTCGGGTCCCTGGGGCCCAGGGGCCTGTGGGAGAAAAGAGCTGTTGGAGCTTAGGGGCCCTTGGTAGAGGAAAGCCAGAAAGGGTTTATTTTTGGCTTACAATTCTAGAGGGTAAATTCATCATGGTGAGGTAAGCATTGCAGCCATTCAGTCTAAGAGTGAGAGGAAGCAGAGAAGAGTGAAGATGTTCACGCTCATTCAGTCCAGGACCCCAGCTCATGGCGTTGTGCCACCCACAGTTGAGTGGGTGAGATTTGTTTCCATGGTGTGGGGGTTTGAATCAGATGTCCCCCATAAACTCATGTGTTCTGAATGCTTGGTCTCCAGGTAATGGCAGTTTGTGAGGTGGAATCTGTTTCTGTGGGAGGACTTATGGGTATCATAGCCAGTTCTCCTCTTCTGGAGTTCAGCTCACCTTCTACTGCTTTCTCCGTGCTATATAGCAGAGGGAATGTTCAGCCTCTGCTCATGGAACATCTCCTTGAGACCGTAAGTCAAAAATCAAAAAGCTTTCCTGCCATTAGTCGCTTTTGGTTGAATGCTTTATCCCATCAACATGACAGTAACTGCAACACATGGTAATTCTAATGCCTCTTAAATTGACAACCAAAGATTAGCTATCACAGAAGGATAGAGGCAAAATCCTCCCTTTTCTGCTGTCAGAATGTCAAGTCCAATCCTATTTTGAAGAGTGACTGCTGTCAGAGGAGCCCATTTGATCATGTATGCTTATTAGGATTTTAGAGATTGCACCAGGGCTTTCTTACAAGTCTTGAGATAAAGGATGATAAAATTACATATATGGCTAACACCTGCTTTTATCTCCAAGGTCACAAAAAAGAGGATAAAAAGAAGGACCCTTGAAAAAAAATATGTGTGGCCAGTCAAGGAAACTAGAAAGTTCTGGTTATTAGGAGCAACATCTATATTTGGGAGTAAGGTGGAAGTTCTCTTGGTGGGAAGACAGATCGTCTGAGGTGCCACAGAAGAAGCATCCTGTTTGAAAAGATAGGTGGTGGTGTGCTTGAAAATGAATCATCCCCACACCACTCTTCACTCCCTTAGGTTCACATGTTTGAATACTTGGTTCCCAGCTGGTGGTGCTATTAGGTAAGGTTGTATAACCTTTAGGAGATGGAATCAGTCACTAGGGGAAGGGGTGGGCCTGGAGGTTTGTTCTTTTTTTTAAACAACTTTTACTGATAATTTTCATACACATATATAACATGTTTTGATCATACTCTGTTCACATTACTTTCTTTTGTCTCTTTCCCCACCCTCCTTCCACTACACCTCTTCTTTCTAGCTAGTTTCTCTTCTATTTCTTTTGTCTTTTCTTTCTTTTTTACCCCTCCTCCACCATTCATGATGATGTGTTGATGGGCCTAATGTAGTTCAGCAGCTGCTGTGAGGTCATGAATACAATAGCCATCGATTTATTGAGTGCCATTTCCTTTTTTAATTTTTAATTTTAATTTTTATTTTTTTATTGTCCATGATGAGTTACATTGTTTAGTGGGCCAACAATGAGTTGTTATCCCCAATTCCTCATTGCCCCCCTTTCCCATCCCCAGTCATCTGGATATCCTCCACCGTGGGCCGTCTTTATCAGTCTTTGTGGTAGGGGACATGGATAGCCCAGTCTTCAGCTGGGTTCTCATGACCCAAGTGTGTTGCTACTGAGGGTTGCCAAGTCTCTGATATTCTCCCCCACCATGGCTCTCACAATCTTTTCGCCCCCTCCTCTGCTCAGTTCTCTGAGTCGTGGTGGGTGAGTATTAAGGCTGCTTTAATGTTGTGAGCTTAGGGATTTTTGTGTCGAAAATTGTTGGTTTCTGTCTCACTGGCTTATCCTTCGTTGATTGAATGGCTGTGGCTGTGGGTCCCTTGTTCATCCCATCATTCTCTGCGGGGTTCCATATGGATCCTCCACCATATGACTGTGGTGGCTCATCTCTTGCCAGGATCTCAGCTTTCTGCCTGCGGTCGGTTGGTAGGGTTAGATGGGCCACAGCTCTCTCGCTGCATCCTGAAAAATACAAACACGATCTCCATCGGAGTCTATTTCCTTTTTTAAAAAAAATAGTTTTTAAAAAATATTTTATTTATTCATTTTTCAAGGAGAGAAAGAGAGAGAGAGAGAGAGAGAGAGAGAGAGAGAGAGAGAGAGAGAGAGAGAGAGAGAGAGAGAACGAGAACCAGGGCCACCACCTTGTGGGTCTGGCATATGTGGGTCCTGGGTTATTGAACCGGGGGCCTTAGGCACTGGAGGCAAGTGCCTTAACTGCTGAGCCATCTCTCCAGCCCTAAAAAATTTTTATTTATTTATTTATTATTTATTTATTTGGCTGAGGGGGAGAGAGAGAAAGAGAAAGAGGAGAAAATATAAATAAGCATGTCAGGGCCTCTTTCCACTGCAAATGAATTGCAGGTACATGTGCCACTTTCTGCAACTCACTTTATGTGTGTACTGTGGGATTGAACCTAGACCATTAGGCTTTGCAAGCAGGCTCCTTTAACTGCTGAACCATTTCTCCAGCCCTTGAGTTCCATTTTTATATTTTATTTTTATTTTTAATGTATTTAGGCACTTATTTGTGTCATCTTTGAATTTATTCAGGATTTCATTCATGTAGCTGTCCCTGTCTTCTTTTGGTTCTTTGTTCATATTTCTATTCATTATTTTAGCTCTTTGGAGTTTCCTCTAAATGGGTCTCATGGGAGAGCCTTTTATTTTATTTTATTTTTTAGGATAGGCAGGCTTCCTTGCCTATGTGACATTTACACTTTTAAGTCTGCTAAATCTGACATCAAGTCACTCTCACAGTAAGTTTCTGTGTCTTTTCTCTGGTATGTGAACCATACTTTCTTGCTTCTTTGAATTATTCAGTATATTTTGCTGGGATACTTTATATTATAGCAACTTTGGGTTCTAGTTCCCAGCTCCCACAAAGGGCTTTCTATTGCTTATTTGTGTAATAAAAGACTTGATTGTTCAGTGAATTCTGTTCTCTACCCTCTTGTTCCAAGTTTTAACCATTTGATATTGCTCGTTAGGCAAGGAGAGCAAACTTAGGTGTACAGGTAGTAACTGTGATGGCAGTGGGTTGGGGAGTCTGTTCTTTGTCTTTTGTTCTTCCCCTGAGCACACCCAGCAGTTAGGCTCATTAATTGCTTACTGATTGCCATACTGTTCTCAACAATGTTTGTGGGCATAAGATGCTGCACAGTCTAATCCAATCCAATCTGGGTCCTTTGAAGGAGCAAGGAGCTATTCTGGAGTTCAGCTTTGTTATTTGTTCTGATCCCATGGTGACTATTCTCTCCACAGAATCCCTTTCTTTGCCTTCACTCCTAGGAAATTCCTCTCTGAATCCTATGTATGAAGCTGAGGGTAGAGACAATGGTGGAATTCTGTCCAGGTGAAGTCCCAACTAACAGAGCAGCATGTGTGCTTGGTGGCTTAGAGTGGGAAGCATCTTTAAGTTTTCTCCTGTTGCCCACTATCCTGTCACTGTGTCCAAGGCAGAGTCTTTATTTCTTATGATGTAACATAAGGGCACTCCTACCTCTGGGCCATATTTACATTGAACTTTCCCTTAGGCAGTGAGGGACAGGATAAGAAATGTCAAGAAAGATATCCACCTGGGCTCTGGGCTGCTGTCATTAGAAATGGAGTTTCTGTTTGAAGAGTTGCGAAAGAGGTCAGTGGACCCCAAGCCCTCCTCTTTTTCTCCTCTGCCCCCCACCCAGCCACCTATACTTCCACACTACCAAGCCCTTCTGGTGGTTGACAACCACAAAGATCTCTTCTCTTTCTCCTCCACCCCCCACCTATCTGCCTACACTTCTGCCCCTCCAGGACCCTCTGGTGGTCCTGGTAGCCTCTGTGCTTATCTCTCTCTCCCTCTGCCCCCCACCCAGCCACCTGCCTTTCTACCCCATCAGACCGCTACCAGTGATTCCAAGGGCCTCTCAACTTCTCTTTCCCTCTGGTCTCCACCCCACCACCCACTCTTTCACCCGTCCAGACCCTTTCTGGGGTCTTCCCTTGCTTTTCTCTCCCTCTGACCAACACCCAGCCATCCACTCTTCTGCCCCGACAGGCCATTTCTGATGAATCTGGCAGGCTCTCATCTATCACTAGCTCTGGGGTCGGTGGCTCTCCTCTCATGCAAGCCCCTGTCTGGCCACCTTCCACTCTACTTGTCCCCCTGGACTTTAGATACCCTCTCTATAGCCCCCCAGCTTTCTCCCCAGACTTCCCACCAGCTGCTGCATCTTCTACACTCCGGTTCAGAGCAGGAACTCTCACCACAGACATTACCAGCCTACACAGAGATGCAGAACTTAGCAGCAAAAGCTGCTGCCCAGTGACCTGAGCTACAAGGGAAAGAAGAGAAAGCAGGAACAACTCAGCCAACTTCATCCAGGTCTATACACATCTAAGAAAGTTGGTGAGAATAGCTGTGTGTGGGAGGGAGAGAGCTGGTCAGTAGAGTGGGAGGTGAAGGTGCTCCCTGTAGGCACTGCCCCCTAGAGGGGAAGGGTGGATCTCAGCTCCGTGGGCTATAGGCTGGTGAGGAGCATAGGCCTGTTTGTGCCTGGAGCTCCAGGGAACACAAACTGGAACAGCATCTGCAGTTCCTCTGGTGTGGAGGAGGTCTGTGCAGAGGCACACAGACTGAGCATTCAGTCTCAGGGTGCTCCAGTCTGGTGTAGAGTCCCTGGTATATTTGGGTCTGGAGTTCCTAGGAGCACAACAGGAGCAACACTTGCAGTTCCCCTGGTGGGGAGGAGGTCTGCGCGGCAACTCACAGCCTGAGCATTGAGGTGAAGGAGTCCTACTCTTGAATGATAGAACCTGCCTGGGCACAGAATGCCTCAGATGGAAGAGATACTTGCTGAGGTTAAACATAGTGGTGTAACATTGTTCCAGGTAGAACACACCAAATAGCCCCCCCCCCCCCAGAGGACCTTGATCAAATTCCAGCTAGAGAGCAAAAGCTCTCTGGCAGGCACTTGCCAGAGGGATAAACGGAAGATCTCTAAACCCTCCCAGCCGGGATATGGAGTGGGAAGAGGAGCAAGTAGGTCTGTTATGAATACCCCTGAAACCCATTATCAAGACACAGTGGTGACTACAGCCAGGGAAGATCTATGACCATCATACTATATTGTATACCAGACATTAGTCCAGAACTGCTGGTACACCTGTAACCTCCAGAGCTAACACATCTGTGGTTACAATGCTAAACTAAATACAAGTAATCCATAGAACAGAACATGCCATGCATATACAATGAAAACGTAGTGGCTCCCACAACCAGAAAACTAGACCTGTATCTAAAAAATGGGCAGAAACAAAGGTAAAAAAACCCCACAGCAACAAAAGCTGAGACTCCCCAATCTAGGACTGCTAGTCCTACAATGAAAGAGGCCAATGACAATGTAGGGGAGATAACAAAACCACAATCTCAAAATGAGAATAAATTAAGACCTGGTCATAACTGCAATATGATCATGACCAGGATGATGGCTGTCAAAAAAGACATAAATGTGACGAAACTCAACAATGCAAGCATAGACATAAGACTGAACCTAATGGAGAAAAATATGACTGATTTAAAAAAATGCACTAAGTGAATTGAAGGTGAGCCAACGATGGGAGGACCTGGACAATCAGCTGATTAAGTTTGATGAGGACTTAACCAAACTCAAGAATGAATACCAGAAGACACTAGCAAAAACAAAAGTAGATTGGAATTGGAAATCACCAGAGAAATGAAGACCAAGAAACAAAAATATAACAGAAACAAAAATCAAACAGAGGTTTTAAAAGCCTCCTTTGAATCCCTCAGTCCCAGAGTTGATAACCTGGAGGACAAATTCTCAAACCTTGAGGACAATACAGAAGAAAACAATAGGGATTCCATAGGCTTCAATAAATTAAAAAAATCATGTGAACAAAATATGAGGGATCTATGGGATACCATAAAGAGACCAAATCTCAGGATCATGGGCATCCCAGAGGGAGAAGAAACCCAGGCCAAAGACATAAAAAATAATTTCAAGAAAAGTATACAAGAAAAGTTTCCTTATCTTACAAGAGAAAGGCCAGTTCAGATACAAGAAGCCCACAGACTCCAAATAGACAAGAACAAAGAAGGAACTCTTCAAGATATATCTTGGTTAAAATGCTAAACATAGAAAGTAAAGAAAGCGTGCTCAAGGCAACAAGAGAGAAAAAAAAACTCATCACTTATAAAGGCAAACCCATAAGACTTCCCTAGGACTTCTCATTAGAAACCACGAGGGCCAGAAGGGCATGGAACAACACTTTTCTAGGCCTAAAGAATTATGGATTCCAAACTAGACTACCCAGCAAAGCTATCCCTCATAATAGGAGAATTGAAAGTGCTCCATGAAAAAAGCCATCTCTATGATTATATGAGCACAAAGCCAAACTTATGGAGGATACTATAGGAGATATCCCACACAGAAGAGATAAGCAACCCATCTCAGAAATCAAATAGAGAAAGAGCACAGTAATCATATTTATTGGGCTAACAATACACATGAGGTATCAACCCCCATAAAGCCTCCAATATGGCAGGTCTTAAAGCAAACCTCATGATCATAACTCTGAATTTAAGTGGACTTAACTTTCCTATAAAAAAGGCATAGATTAGCAGTGTAGATCAGAAAAATGGGCCTTTCCATCTGCTGTCTTCAAGAAATACATCTCTCCAATAAAGACAGAATTCACGTTAGGGTGTAAGGATGGAAAATTATTTTTAAAGAGAATGGAAATAAAAAGCAAGCAGGTGTGCCTACATTAATATCTGAAAAAAATAGACTTTAAACCAAAATTAATTAAGAAGGACAATTAAGGTCACTTCTTACTTGTCAAGGGAAGGATCCAATAAGGGGATGTCACTATCATAAAAATATATGTGCCAAATACAGGGGCAACACATTATATAAAGCAAAACTTACTCAAAAACAATACAGAAGTAGACTCTAATTCCATCATGGTAGGAGACTTTAATACACTACTATCATCTCTAGACAGATCATTCAAACAGAAGGCCAACAGGGAAATAATAGAGCTTAACAACACCATAAATGAACTAGACCTAACAGACATATATAGATCTCTCCATCCCAAGAATATAAAATATACATTCTTCTTAGCAGCCCATGAAACCCTCTCCATAATACACTGTGGTCCATGGATTACTTGGGGGTCATTGTACACTAACACCCTGGTTCATCCATGGAACTGGGTGGGCAGAGTCTTGAGATAGCAGTAAGCCAACGGGCATAGCCACCCAGGAGACATGGCAGTGAACAGCTCTTGTTTATTGTACGGATAAAGGTTGTTTATATAGAGGAAAAGACAGAGGTAGGGGCATAGGCAGCAGGGGGATTGGAAGGGGCAGGGTAGTCTCTGGACATCTCATGAATGGATTGGCAGGGGTCAGTAACCTGTGGCTACCTAGTTTGCATAGATAAATTGAGGGGGCTTTCTACATGACTCTAGACCTGAATTGGATGGTGATGGCTGCAGAGGAACTGTAACATTTATACTTTTATCGTCCAGGTTTGTTATTACTAGCTGGGGTGGGCTTAGGCCTTGAATTGTCTGTCTACTTCAGGGCTTGCTGTGGCCTGCCAGAGGGTCTGGAGTTTTAGGATAAAAGGAGGAGACTTTGATGGCAAAATGCCTACCAGTCTCAGATAAACTCAGATAAGGTCAGAGATTATTGGGGTTTCAGGCTGGCCTCAACTTCCTTTAACCCTATATCCTCTGTGCCTCTTAGCAGGGTCCCACAATACACCACATATTAGGTTATAAAACACACCTCAAAAAATTCAGGAAGATTGAAATAGCCTCCTGCATCATTTCAGACAACAGTATATTAAAGTTAGAAATTAAGAGAAATTACACCAACTATTGGTGACTCAACAATATGCTATTAAACAATGAATGGGTAGTTCAAGATATCAAAAAAGAAATTGAAAAATTTTTAGCAGAAAATGATAATGAAAACACAACATACCAAATCCTACGGGACACAATGAAGACAGTCCTAAGGGGTAAATTCATAGTGCTAAATGCCTTCATTACAAAGAAAGAGAGATCTCAAATTAATCACCTAACCACCCACATAAAGGTATTGGAAAAACTAGAACAGTCCAACCCTAGTGCAACCATCACTTAACCAACAGGATTTCATCAAACTTAAAAACTTCTGTACAAATATACCATACTCGTTGCCAATAGACCACCATCAAACTGGGAGATAATTTTTGCCAGCTATAACACAGAGGTCTAATATCTAGAACTTACAAAGAACTAAAGAAAAATAATAAATCAAACAGTTCCCTCACAAAATGGGGCATTGATCTCAAGAGATAATTCAGAGAGGAGGAAACACAAATGGCCAATTCTCACTTAAGAAAGTGCTCAGCATCCATAATCATCAGGGAAATGCAAATGAATACTACAATAAGATTCCACCTTACTCCAGTCAGAATGGCAATCATTAAAAAATCCAACAACAATAGATGATGGTGAGGATGAGGGGAAAAATGAACCCTCATTCACTGTTGGTGGGATTGCTAACGTGTACAACCACTATAAAATGGATAGAGTTACCAATGGACCCATCTATCCCTCTACTAGGCATCTACCCTGGAGATTCACACCTCAGCATAGAGGCATTTGCTTGACTATGTTTATAGCAGCTCAATTCATAATAGCTAAGAATTGGAATCAACTCAAATGTCCATTTCTGGATGAATGGATATAAAAGTTGTGGCACATTTATGCTATGTAATTCTACTCAGCTGAAAGAAAAACATTGACATAAAGAAATTTAAAGAAAAGTTGATGGATTTGGAGCAGCAGATCCTACTTAGCCAATTTACACAAGAACAGAGACTCAAACACTGCATACTCCTCATGCAGTTCTTAATCAGGTTAATCTTAAACTCTAAGCAAACATGACAGGTGAAATGAGACTATATAAAAGGGGATGGAAGGAATGTGGGGAAGGAATGGGAGGGTGGGGGGATCTATACAATAGGCTAAAGCAATAATGAATTGAACCCCTAAAATCCTTAGTGTCATACAGCAAACTCTCAAGGAAGCTATGGGCATTGCCTCATAAGAGGGGCCATGATTAGAATAGGAGGAAGCCTAACCCCACAAAAAATTGATCAGAACTGCAACTCCCTGTCCCAGTTATTGGTTCCTTCCCACATTGAGCTGTTGATCAAAGAGACCCATGAGGTCTCCAAAATAAGACAGGCTTCTGTCAAAGCTCTTGAATACCTGTCCTAGGGCAACAGTATGATTCTATTGCTGTATAGAAAGTCATCGCACAACACCAGAGACCCCACAAGATCCAGAGTGGTAACGAGCTCCCAGGTGGTAGCATGTGTAGTATTGGTAGGTGTTACATGAGCTGCTGGCGGAGATTGGTCAATGATATGTAGAGAAAGCAGAGACCACTGATACAAAATTCAGACCGATTTCATGAGAATGCCGAACGCACTGCTCTATGGTTGAGATGAGCGAGTCAATAAGTTATCACTTGTGCAATAGTGACACTAAAACCTGGGTGTGGGGGGGGCAATCAATGGCTTTCAAATTGGCCAAGAGATATACTCAGTGACAAAGAATCCTTAACTGGAATTTGGATCCTGGGGCAAAAATCATATGGGGACCAAAAGTCTTGATTTCCAAGGGGAAATTCCCACTACCAGAGAACTACAGAGATGTTATACACCCAATAAAATCTTGCCAAATTAGCAATGTATGTCTCATTTAACCTATACCAATCTCACTCTCCAATGGAGATTCTGTTTGTGTTTTTTTTTTTTTAAATAATTTATTGTCCATAATGAGTTACAACATTTAGTGGGCAAACAATGAGTTGTTATCCCCAATTCCCTGCTGCCCTCCCCTCCCCCCTCCACTGGCTAACCTCCTCCATGGGTCGTCTGGATCAGTCCTTGTGACAGGGGACCATGGATAGCCTAGTATTCAGCCTGGTTCTCCTGGCCATGCCTCTGGATAATCTCCCCCACCACGGCTCTTACAATCTTTCCGCCCCCTCTTCCGCATAGTTCCCTGAGTCGTGGTGGATGAGTATTAAGGCTGCTTTAAGGTTGTGAGCTTAGAGGTCTTTGTGTCGAAATCATTGGTTTCTGTCTCACTGGCTTATCCTGTGTTGATTTAATGGCTGTGG
>PVHP010033694.1:0-19526 GCA_004024765.1 Zapus hudsonius
ATATGGCTCAATTTGCAGAGCAATTTGGGAGCCACTAATGAAGTTGAATGAATGCATCTCAGGGGATCCAGCCATGTCACATTTCCTCCTGTGTGCCTATATTACAGAAACTTTTACACGTCAGCCAGGGCATGTTCAATGAAGCAGTAATCCTAGCAGTGATCTGATTTCTATTAACTGGGAATTGTGATTGGCTGTTGTGATGTACAGATGTGATACTCTGGTTTCTGATTGGCTGTTGTGATGTGCAACTGGTGATGGTCTGGTTTCTGGTTGGCTGTTGTGATGTGCAGGTGGGTGATGGTCTGATTTGTGATTGGCTGTGTGATGTGCCGATGTGATGCTCTGATTGGCTGTTGTGTGCGGACGGACGTGGTGCTCTGGTTTCTGATTGGCTGTTGTGATGTCCAACTAATGAATATTTATTAAGCCCGTACATATAAAACCAAGAACTGAATATGGATTTGGCATGGGGTAGGCCTCTGAAATAGCACATGAGACAAAAGCCACAGAGACAAATGGTTGAAACAACTGAATGCAGTGTAACCCAAATCAAAACAAAGAGCTTCAGTCCCGCAGAGAAAAGGCAATTGGCAAGATGGGGGGAAATGTTTGTATTAAAATGTCAGGCAAAGAGTTATCACTGCTCATCTACAAATGCTTTTTTAAACTCAAGGTAAAGATGAGCAAAGAAATGGTGCCTCTTTAGTCCCACACAATTTATTATTTCTCATCGGGATCAGATGGGAAGAACCCTTCATGCAGCTGCAGGCAGATGTTATGGGGGCTGTACATCCTCCTGTGAGGGCTTCTTCCCAGGGCTGCTGCTCACTGGAAGCTACTTGTGGATTCATGTGAGGTTCAGGCTCCTCCCAGAGGAGATGCCAGGTCTAAGAAGAAGCCACCCACTAGGAATTCTAAAAGACCTTGGGGTGGGGGGGGAAGCAAGGCTCTTGTGAACTTGCTCCAGAAGTCATGCAGCCTCATTGCTACCTTAGTTCTTTGTCCAGTGAAGCACAAAGCTCAGATCCAAAGAAAGCTCTAGATCCTCCATTTCACAGGCATGTGTGAAGGAATGAAAGGCATTGGTATCAGCCATCTTGGAGGCTGTGTCCCTCTCATCTTGGTTTTGAGCTACTTGTGGGACCAAAGGGGTCCCATTTCCTCTTCAAGTAAAAGTGTACATCTATTATACCTCTACTGGAAACCACTTACTATTTAGTGGTCATATCATTTGCATTCTGCCAATGGGTTTGTTTTTTAATCATTTTTTCCCCTTCAAAACCAGATTACTGGACTGGAGAGATTTCTTGGCGGTTAAGGTGCTTGCCTTGCAAAACCTAACAACCCAGGATCGATTCCCCAGCACCCACGTAAAGCCGGATGCACAAAGTGGTGCATGCATCTGGAGTTCGTTTGCAACGGCTGCAAGCCCTGGCATACCCATTCTCTCTCTCTCTCTCTCTCTCTCTCTCTCTCTCTCTCTCTCTCCTCTCTCTCTCCTCACTATCTCCCCCTGCTTGCAAATAAATAAATAAATAAATAAATAAATAAAGCTTACTTCTGGAAACCTACAATAATTTGCTTTTTGCAAATGGTTGACTTTGATAGATACCTTTGTATCAGTCACTTCCTTGTTGCTGGGATAAAACATCTGTCCTGAAGCAGCTGATGGAAGGAAACGGTTTAATTCAGCTCACAGTTCCAAAGGGTAGAGTCCATCATGGCAGGGGAAGAATATCAGGGACAGGAAGTCTGAGTCATCTTGTCACACCAGCAGAGAGGAAGTAAGGAGTGATCAATGCTATTGCTCAGCTAGCTTTATCCTTTTATACAGTCTAGGAACCCAGCCCATGGGGCTAACTACAGTTAGGATGGGGTCTTCCACCTCAACTAACCTAGAAACCCTTCACAGATATGAGCAGAGCATTGTTTCCATGGTGACAGGCGGGGATTGACCATCACAACACGCAGACTCAGCTGGACAGTGGAAGTTGCCTTTGAGAAGTGATGAGCAAATGCTTCCCTCCATCTTTTTGAGTTGCACCTTGCGGGTCTCACGCTACAGGAAATTGTGTCATGTTCACTTGTCATGTTTGCTTGAGTGTGTGTGAGAGAGAGAGAGTCAGAGAGGTAGAGAAACAGAGAGAGGAGAGAGAGGGGAAGTGTAGGAGGGGTGCCCTTGCACTGGGAAAGCTTCTTGAATTTGAGAGACAGCTTTGCATTGAAAGTTTGGGCAGCCCAGAGTATTCTCGTGTGCAGAACCTGCCTTTGCCAGCTGCTCTTATTATCTTGCCACAGAAGGTCATGACAACTTGCTTAATTACATGGAAAGTTATGAAACAGCTCAGGGCCCAGAACACTGTTCAGCTGTGGGTTCCTAAAGGAAAATAAACTCTTCTTGCACCCAGAACGGTTGCCAGCAACCAGGCATGTTTGTCTGCTCATGACCACAAGTATGGCTTTTATGAAGGCAGCCTGATGCTGGGTGAAAACTCCGGATTCACCTTTCCGAACACCACCAGCAGACCGAGCACAATGGAAGCTTTTGCAGCAGAGGGAGATCAAATCTGAGTCCTTCGACTTGGACTTTTCCTTTCATTGAATGTAAACAATTAAACCTCTCTCTGAAGGCTTTAGCGATTGGCGAACTCCTAAACAACCATATGGTGCAATGAAAGGGGTGTTTATTAAAGAGATGATCACGTGGTCTATGAAAGGGGTGTTTATTAAAGAGGTGATCATGTGGTCTGAAGTTCTCTGCCACGCAGGTAAGCCTTCAGGAGGAGAAATCCGAGTTTGGGGCTGGGGTGGGTTCACCCTGTCAGATGCCAGGCTTGGTTGAAAGGTTTCACCTTGACCACAGATTTTGGCACTCCATAGGAGGCCCTGCTCACTCTGAGAGAGCTCCTTGGGGAGCAGGCAGTGGACTCCCCAAGACTTTCTCTCCTGCCCAAGTCTTCTCACAGGAGCACTGACTTTGGCTCCCACGGAAAACAGCTTGCCAGCTGCAGAGGGTGGGGTTCGCTCCTGTTTCACTAAAGGCTTTTGGAGAAAGAAAAAGCCAGGTTCCAATGCCAAGAGACAACCTGAACCCTCAACTCCCAGAGCCCAAGGTCAACCCAAGGTCACACAGGCAGCATTGAAACTAGCAGGGCTGGCAAACTCTTGCCCACACCACCTCTGCCACCTCTGTCCCTGCAGAAATCGATAGCTGAAACCCAGGCCGTGGAAATGCTCCCTTGGCTGCCCTACCTGTGATTCAAGAAGGGCCCTTCAGGACACGGGCTCCCACGCTGCCCCACCCCTTCTTGAAACCCAATTTAGACCATATCAAAGTTGTTATAAAAGCATTCCTGATACCATTGTGCTATAAATCCGGTCTGATCCCAACCTTGAACTACTTAGGCAAACTGAAATATGTCTGGAAAGAAGTCAAAACAAAACAAATCTGCCACACCGGCTCCTTCCAGCCTGCCCCTCCTCCCTCATTGATATTCAAGCTTAAACCTCTCCAACAGGCTCCCAACTGTTAGGGCCAGTTAATTAGTGATAATTGTAGTGACTGCTTCTTTCAGTGTACTGATGGTCTTATGTCTCACAACCAATTTAGCGGGGGAGTTTTCAGCACGTGTGAAATGCATTGGTTGCATGACTTTTGTAAAAAGTCATTATAGATAAGGGTAGTTAGTTCAGTCTCTCTTATGACCTGATGGAGCAATAATGTGTGTTTTTTTCAAGCGTTCCCAGGTGGGTCTCCAGGTTCTCCTAGAGCTGTGATCCCAGCGTCTGCCTTCACTGTCCGTGACAGTGGACTGTTTCTCCTGGGAGCATCTGGGGTGAAGCTCTAACTCAGTTTCGGATGCAGTTTTGCTAATGATAATTTGCGTCACTTGCAAGTTGTAGCAAAATCAAGATCTCGTGGTCTATCTTTGGCTCCTGGCACCGAGTAATTAGAGAGAGTGGGAAATGGAACCGGATTTTTAAAGCGACTGTGAACTCATATTACAGTTCTGAAACCAAAGGGAAGGAAAGAGGAAGTGATGGACGACTCTTACGTGCTGTGTGGAAGGTCCTTTGTAACCTTTGGAATTAACAGTGGACACCAATGGACTGGAGAGATGGTTCGTAGATTCTTAACCACCCAGTGCCCCTGTAAAGCCAGATGCACCAAGTGGCACATACATCTGGAGTTCGTTTGTGGTGGCTAGAGGCCCTGGAGCAACCATCCTCTCTCTGTCTCTCTCTCTCTCTCTCTCTCTCTCTCTCTCTCTCTCTCTCCCCTTGCAAATAAATAATTTAAACAATGTTGAAAATGGACACAAATGATCATTGGTTTCACAAGGTTCTCTTGCTTAGGTTATCAGTGGTTTCCATTCATTCCTTGCATTATTGAACCCTGTGCTCTGTTTAGAGAGATGAAAATCAATGAAGGGGACTGTCGTGGAGTTTTACGTGACCCTGTGAAGGAGGAAGGCCAGAGAGCTGAAGTGACTTACTTGTCCTTGGTCACATAGCTAGAGAGAGCCAAGATGAGGGGCCAAGTGTCTGACTCCATGTGTCAGGGGCGAAAGCCTTTGGGGGCCTTTGGAGGCACACCCTGGCTTGGTCTTGGACGGCACCTGACAGCTTGCCACGAGGGGCTTAGCTTAATGAGTTTCAGGTGGTGATCTCAGTTGGCCGTTATGCACAGGTTCTTCCCATTAGTCCTCTGATGGGCCAGGAAGCTCTATATATACTGCCTCGTTCCCCGCAATAAAGAGCACGCCTTCTTCAACCCACAAGCTGTGTGTGTGTATATATTTATATGATCACTGTCCTCCCGGGTGGCTGGGCAGTGATACCATGCCTAATCTTTCTTCCTTACATTTTAAAGTCCCAAGGGGGGGGGGAGGAACTGGAACAAATCAAACCTACTGTTATAAACACGAAGGCAGCCACAGCCATCTCTACTAACCTAGTCAGAGCTGAGCATACCAGTGCCAGCTCTTCTGGGAATGAGAAAGCTTGAGTGACAGGAGTCTTTACAGACAGGGACTCACAAGCTTCCAACAGGAGCCCTCTGCTACGTCCTCACCTCCCCAGCCACTTCTAGTCCCCTGAGGTCAGTAAGACAGCAGGCTGCTCTGTCCTTTGAGGGCCTACGGCCATTCAGCACCAGTCTGGGGAGAGGCTATAAGCACTGAGAAGAGCTGTGAAGAGACTGGATTTAGGTGATCAGAACACCACAGATGAAGTGACAATGACAGCATTTTTTCTTGGCTGGAGAAGAAAGCAGGCAGGATGAATTGAAGCAAAGGATAAGGGTAGCTTTACAAATGTTAAGCCAGAGAGGTGATGGGGGTGATGACTTCTCTGTGACCAGAAGCAGGCTGGCTTCCTGGGAGTGCTCAGTTATCACCCAGAGCCTGCCCCCCCAAACCTAGAAGACCCCAGTACTGAATGACTGTTTTCACGCTGCCATGGTGAAATTCCCTCCATCTTTTGAACAATGAATCCTGCATTTTCACTTGCCCTGAACCCTGCCAGTGTGCCAGCAGGTCCTGAGAAGTTGTTTCGCTTTATTGCTTATGTAGCTCAGGTACTTTGAGTATTAAAACAGCATCAGTATTAGTAGACCAGTGTGAGCACTAGACCAGGATTAAGAAATATGAGTATTAAATCACTGATACTCTTGCTGCTACATAGAACTGGCGGGAGAAGGCAAGAGGTAAGAGGAACACATTTTCCTTTTATATCAGTTGACTTAAAAAAACCCAACTTCCTGGGCAGGAAAGATGGCTCCACAGTTAAGGTCCTTGCCCACAAAGTCCCCAGTACTCCCATAAAGCCAGATGCACAAAGTAAATGGCACATGCATCTGGAGTTCGTTTGCAGTGGCTAGAGCCCTGGTGCACCCCCCCTCTCTCTCTTTCTTCTTCTCTCTCTGTTTTTTGTCTGTATCTCTCTGCCTGCAAATAAATAAATAAATAAATAAATAAATAAATAAATAAATAAATAAATAAATAAATAACTTTTTAAATCCCTTAGCTCGGTGGAACAACAGGAAGGGAGATTCTTGGTTCTGTCCATTGCTAAAGAGCTGTCACAAGAACAGGAGAAAAGTGCTAAATTGATTGATTGTGTGCTCAATATCCAAATATAAATAGTCTTCGTATCCAAGTCCCTGGAGGTTGTGAGGCACAGCCTGGCAGGAAAGCAGTGTTTGACTGAGTAGTTCTGTGGAATAAGCCTTTTAGATCAAGATATAAATAAAATCAAAAGATTTATTCAGATATTGAAGACTCCAGGGAAAGGGGTCCTTTATTTTCACTTAAAGAGACACTGCTTCTATGTGGAAAACTTCCTTAGAGGATGGTTTGCTGATGACCACAGTGATTGATTTTTGATGAAGAGGACGATTAAAATAGCAGGAACTGTAATACAATCAGAGGTTCTGCTTACTGAGTGTTCACTTGGAGCTGGGCTCTCAGCTAAGCCCCTTGCAAGCATTAGCTCATTTAATCCTCGTAACATTCCTAGGAAGTGGGTCTCAGTATCCCTGTCCTAACTTGAAACGTGAGGAAAAGGAGGCTCATCAGTTGAGGAATTTTCCCTGGCTGCTCCTGGAACTGAAGTCTTCTTTTCCATGTATCCAACCACTACTTTAAAAAATTTATTTATGTAGCAGTAAGCCACACGTCGCTGGGATGAATCTCCAAACCAGGCCCAATTTTGGGGAGCAAAGTATTTATTGAAATAACAGATCCAGGGGAAGTTAAGGAAAGGCTGGCCCCTTTCACAGATCCAAGCAGAGACCGAGGACCAGCGTCTCCAAAAGCCAGCAAGCACACTATAACACACTGACTCACAAAACTGCAGGATTGTCAGACCTGAGTTCAGGCTGTTCTTTTGCATATGTAACCCTAGTATTTTGCATCCAGTTTAGAAATACCTCAGGGTCAGACCCCAAGGGGCCAGGCCAAAGTGAGACCTCCTCCAGCCAGAAGGCTGGAGACAATTTACAATCTTTAATATACCTATAATTCTTTTGGGGGACATGTATTCAAACTACCACAATTTATTTGCAAGCAGAGAGACAGAAGGAGAGAGAATGAATGAATATGAGCATGCCAAGACCTCCAGCCACTGCAAAGGAACTCCAGACCCATGTGCCACTCTGAGCATCTAGCTTTACGTGGGTCCTGGGGAATCGAACCCAGGGGTCATCAGGCTTTGCAGGCAAGTGCCTTAACTGCTGAGCCATCTCTCCAGCCTGCGACCACTACTCTTAACCCAGATGGCGAAGGGATGGGTGGAAAGAAAGTGCGCCTGAGTACTTGCTGAAGTGGACTCGTGGTGGTGAGCAGCTCAGGAAATGAACACTCCAAATTAAAGAGAAATGTGAGATGCTCTCGCCATTTCTCTCCCTCCAAAGCTGCCAGCTGTCAGTCACACTGTACAAAGTTGTCAGGGGCGAAAGCCTTTGGGTGCCTTTGGAGGCACACCCTGGCTTAGTCCTGGACAGTACCTGACAGCCTGCCAAGAGGGGCTTGGCTTAATGAGTTTCAGGAGGTAGTCCTGATTAGGCTATTTGCACATCATGCCCACAGGTTCTTGTCATAGACCAATAAATAGCTCGCTGATTGGTAAGGAGCTCTCTCTATATATATATATTCTGTAGCATATCTGGAAGGAGGTAAGAGGTAAGAGAGATGGATGAAGAGATATGAGGTAACAGGTATGGGGTATGAACAGTGAGATCAGAAAGAGAGAAATAAAGAGAGAATGCGCATTCTTCCACCCATACGTGGTTTATGTGTGTTTGTGTGTGTGTGTGTGTGTGTGTGTGTGTGTGTGTGTGTGTGTGTGTGTGTGTGTGTTTATCATTGCCCCTGCGGGCAGTGGGCAGGGACACAAAGTGACAGGAGTCATTCCAAGTGCAGAGTCAAGCAGTGGCAGGTGCATCCGCATTGCTGTGACCACCTGGGAGTCAGAGCCTCCCACTTCAAGGTTTCTAGGAACCTGTCATCTCCTCCTCGGTTAAGGACTGAGCTCAGTGGTCTATTCTCCCCGTCCTCCCCAGCGATGTTCTTTATATAGGTGGACAAAACACCTCTCTAGAGTCTTCTGTTGACCATCACTCTTCCAACTGTTCAGGTGCTTTTTACCATTCTAACAAAGCAACAGGTGTTCAGTTTCACTCAGCTTCATTTTAGGTTTATCTCCACGACCCTTATCTGTGGTTCTTTTAACTTTCCGTTGGCACTGAGCGTCTAAAATGCCTGCTTTCAAGTGGAATGTTTAATCAGTCTCCTCGGGCACTAGCAGACTGCTAGTCAACATAGAACTTAAGAGCAAAGGGAGCAAGTGGAAACACATTTGAATAAATGTTTGTTTGTGACAAATGTCTTTGTGTTCGGGATCTGTGGAGTACCTAAGAAGCCACTCTCTCTTCTGAAGAGGTTTGAAGTCTTGAGGTGGGGGGGGCATCTTCTGGGGGGGCTGTGTTCCAGTGTACCCAGCTACTCATGCCTGGGACCTGCACTCTTGTCGGCCATGAGTGTTGCTTACGAGATCAGCTGGTTTACAGCATGAAGTTACCAAGGGATATGTGAAAGGTTTGGTTTAAAACAGAGGATCTAAAAGCCTGTTTTAGGTGAGGGCTCTCCAAGCAGAACCAGAGTGGAGAGTTTCTAGGCAGGTGAAAAAAGCCAGGAAGAGAGTAGGGTAGAGCCAGACAGGAAAGAGACAGAAACTCAGGTAAGTGCCACGGATAGCTTGACACGCACAGAACTATGAAGCCCAGGTCACGCTGTAGCCTGTCCTCCTGCACGAGGCCAGGGTGCTGGGGTTCTGTCACTCCATGGCTATGCGCATCTGTATGGTGGAATGCTGAGTCCCAGGCACTTCTCTCTCTGGGTGCTTCCAGACCACAGGACTCTGAGAGCACAAGGTCAGTGTCTACAGAAGGCTGTGGTGAGGGGCTGACGCGAGCCATTTATGGCAACTCAAGTGTGTAGCCCCACTTCTGGTTTTAGAGAGTAAGTCATGCATGAATTGATTCATTCATTCAGTGAACACAGTCTATTCAAAATGCTGACATATTTCGAATATAGGGATGCGCATATATAAGCATACGTACTAACAACTATGAAATTCCTAATATACATTAGAGCTGAGAAGTTATTATCACTGGTATTGTCCTCATGTTGGGGTACAGTTTTATGAAAATGTAGTATAAAAGTGGTAATTAATGAGAGGAACCAGGCGTGGATCAATAATGAAAAAACGATATAAAAACTCAAAGAGTAGGGCCAGGTGTGGTGGCCCAGCACTTGGGAGGCAGAGGTAGAAGGATCACCATGAGTTCAAGGCCAACCTGAGATTAAGATTACAGAGTGAGCTCCAGGTCAGCCTGAGCTAGTGTGAGACTCTACCTCAAACAAAGAAAACCTCAAAGATTAGATATATCTGATCCTTCTGTGTCTACAAGATAAAAAATTCCTCCTGAGGAGATCTGAGTCCAGACTTCAAGCATAACAACCAGCAACATGGTCATCATGGCTGACGAGATGCCAGGCTCTGTACTGAAAGGACAGACCATATCTCCTTTCGTCCTTCACACTCCTTGGGGGGAGGGAGGAGGTAATATTGTCTTTCCTATTCTAAAAATAAGCCGAGTCCCAGAAGGGCCCAAAACCTGTTCCAAATCCCATGGCAGAATATGGAGCCCGATTCAGGACAGCCTGATGGCCATCTCCCAGACACAGATGTCCCAGTGTTTAGCAGCGTGTGCAGTACTTACAGCAAGCTCAGACAGCAGTGGAATGCTGGAGTCAAAAGAGCTCTGACTCCATGGCCAGATGGAGCTGCGTTCAGGGCATTTCTGCTACTATCAGCTGCATGATTTGGGGCAAGTTCCTCCGTCTTGGCCCCTGAGCCCATCTGCAAAGTGGAAGATGCCTACACTCACCCTTTCAGGGTGGTCATGACCTGAGGTAATGGTGTTGAAACTTCTGGAACAATAGATCATGCATATTATAATTTTATCCTTATTCATCCCAAATTTATTTAGAGAACCTGGAAAAGAAGATAGGACAGGCTTGGATCTCAAATGTCAGTATTTTAGAACTTCTATTTTGTGGGCATTGAACTCCAGGGATCTAAGGCTTGTTCATACTGGGAACTATTCTGAGTGGTTAAAATACAAAGGGCAGGTACAGAGCAGCCCTGGGTAAGGTTCTCAAGACCCCACCTTTCTTCTTGAATTGTACTTTCTTCCTTGCAGAGAACATACAATCCTTCCCAGGGCTTTGATACCTGTCACTAATTATAATGATTGGTGTCTAGCAAATCTCCCATTGAGTAGAGGGGTTGGGTAGTTTGGACACACTAATGCTACTGAGTCACTGTGCAGGGGATAGAAGGAGAGAGATCTAGGAAGTATCTCATACCCCATGATCTTGGGCAGTTTAAGTATGCTATTATTCTGTAGACACACCCAGCTTTGTCCCTCACTGCTGCTCAAAAGCCTCTCTTTTTTGAGACGATGACCTGATGTGATGGTTAGTTTTGTTGTCAACTTGACCTTTTTTTTTTTTAGTAATCTTGGGTGGGTCTCTGAAGATGTTCATAGGAAGGCAGTCCTCTCAGTAGGGGGCAGGATGTAAGGAAGTTCAGGGAAGCTAAAAGTAAACATCTCTTCCTGAGGGAACAGTGCAGGAAGGAAATGCCAGAGACTCAGGAAGTCATCAAGTCTGGGAAATGGTTGCAAGGCCTGCCCTAAGGCTATGTAAAGGGTCTTGCTGTTGTGTGTATGGTTCTGGTGATGGGTTTTTCCTCTCTCTGCTTGGACCTGTGAAAGGGGGATCGGCCTCTTTTGCCATTATGCAACTTCCCTGGATCTGTAGCTTCAATAAATCCTTTCCTCCCATAAACTGTGCCTGGTTTGGAGATTCATCCCAGTGACGTGTGGCTGACTACGACACACGGATATGCCTGTGGATGAACTTGAGTGGTGACCTGGGGGTGTAATAGCTGCTTCTTGATCTGTTCCCAACTTTCCAAGTCTGGTTTAGAGCAGGGAATATAAAAGAATCAAGAATGCAGGACCTTGGTGAGAACCCCCTCCTGCCTCTGTTTTCACCCCTGTCCATCTATTGCCCCTCCCCCCATAATGGGAGCCCAGGTGTAGATTCCCAACCTGAGTCAGCTGGAAGCCTTCGGACTGCTCACACCTGTCCCCCTCCTTTCCCTAACCCCTCTAATCACTCCCCCATCTCAAGTTGGTTCGTAGAGCTTCTTCCAGATCTAAGAAACTAATTGTGAAATATCTTTGTGATTGCAGTTTATACATTTAATTAGAAGCTGGGAATTAAGCTTCCAAATACCACAAAATGAAAGCTTGAAGTACCCCAACAAAACCCCAGCTTTCCATGAACATGGGCTGAGTCACCCATCTGTCTTCTGGTCTTCCTCCCCTTCTCCCCAGCCCTTGTCTTTCTTGCTGAAGTCATCCACTTTCTACACCTGTATTTGAAAAACCGCTGAGATCTCATTCGGCTTCCTTCCAACATTGTCTTTCATTGTCAGTGGGATGGAAAGTGGCTGCCTGTTTGCAGGGCAGGGGGAAAAGGTCGTGCTTGCTGAGCTGGGGAGCCTCACATAGTTAACAGTTCATTTCTTCAAATGGAGACAGATGACAAAGGCAGCCGAAGAAATATCTTGCTCTTGTGATTTGATTATAAATGTATCTAGACTTGAGGGATATGGAACTATGGACTCACTTCCTTTTATGGATTGAGTGAAAATGGTTGTCATTTTCCTGCTATGTTCTGGCTTTAGGACCCTGTGAAAGAATGTTTCATGTCTTGCTTTTGGTGAGAATAGGATGCTTGTTGATTTAGCTTATGTTGAAAATATTTTGGCATTGGAAAATTACACTGATAGTCTTTTGCCTCTGGTCAAAATAAATCTAATCTCCTTCTGGTTCTCTCAGTCTGACGTAGCATGTCTCATGTTCTCCTTAAATCTACATGGACTCTTGTTTGTTTGTTTTTTCTAGGTAGGTCTCACTCTAGTCCAGGCTGACCTGGAATTCACTCTGTAGTCCCAGGCTGACAGGATTCTCCTATCTCTGTCTCCCAAGTGCTGGGATTAAGTGTGAACCGGTGATTTTGAAATATATATATATATATATACATATATATATATATATATACTTTATATATATATGAAGTATATATATACACTAAATTATATATATATATATATATAATTTATTTGTTGCAAGCACAGAGAGATAGAGAGAAGAGAGACAGAGAGAATGGGCACACCAGGGCCTCCAGCTGCTGCAAACAAGCTCCAGATGCATGAGTCACTTTGTGCATCTGAGTACCGGGGAATCAAATCCGGGTCATTAGGTTTGCAAGCACTGAGCCATCTCTCCAGCCCCTACACTGACTTTTATTTATGTTCATCTCCTACATCAGATCAAAACTTCTGTGTGATGATGACCTCTGCCCTTCCCATGTTTGCCGAGTCTAGTCGGCTACACTGTATATGGCAGGCACTCAATAATGCTAGGTTAAACTAAATCTGAAGGTCACGAAGAGAAGGTAACTAAAGGATAGAAATAGCCATCCTTAGAGTAGATAGTACTGATACTCTATCCCCATCCCCTTGGCCACACCAGGGTTCCACGTAGACTATGCAACAAAGGGACAGCCTCTGTCTAGGGACACTACTGGACACGGGGACAAAGTAGGAAGCGCTAGGTGTAGCAACAGATCTGAGGAGCTATTGCCTGACGAGGAACACTGGGTAAGAGGGACAGGCTTGGCTGGATAAATAGTTCAGCATCCCTGCCCTCATTCTGTGGCATGTTCTCGAAGCTTCTGAAAGGTTTCTTACATGAGGAAGCTCTAGTTATCCATAGATTCTTCACCATCTTTCTTTTTCTTGCCTGTCCTCCCTTCCCTGTTCCAGAGTTCTGCACTAAGCTTTTCTGGAGTCAAGAACCAGATAAATGCACTACCTTACCTTTAGGAAGGGCTTATAGGGCAATGGCCACAAAGACTGTGAAAATGAAAATACCTCAGAGCTGTTGGCTGGGCCTTCTGGGAGAACAAAAGTCAGTAATGGAACATCCTTGTCCCCAGAACTCTCCGAAGGAAGGAGCTGGGGAGGTGCAGAAGTGAGGAAGCAGCTTTCTGTGGCTACAGTCTCTGCACAGAACAGCAGGCTCAGATACTGGCTGGGAAATGGGGACGCTTCCTTTTGGAAAAACTCAAAGCCAAGAGGTTAAAGGGCAAGCCTTGAAAGTAAGTGAAGAAACTCTCTAAAGACCAGAGCTGTTTGGTGTTAAACAAACCACGTGGGACCAGACCAGACCAGGGGGCAACTATGACAGTCATGGGATCATTAGGAGACAGCAAAGAAGGCTTTGATCACCAGACACAGAAGGGTCTGAAACATGTACTGGGTGGAAGTCTGGTCACACCTGAGCAGATCCTGAAAGGGGTAGAGGTGAGTGAGTCCTTCTGCCTTAAGACCCAGGGCCTTGGCACTTGTCTGGTTTTAGCTGCATTGTATTAAATCCTTTGTAAAAAAGTGCTTGTGAGCACACCTGTACAAGAAGTGAGTGTATGTGGACTCTTTTTTTCTAGAAAGAGAGAAGGAGGTGCAGTGCACACGCCAAGTCCTCTAGCAAACCAACCCCAGATGCGTGCACCACTTCGTGCATCTGGCTTTACATGGGTACTGGGAATTGAACCAGGGTCATTAGGCATTGCAAGCAAGCAGCTTAAATGCTGAGCCATCTCCCCAGCTTACAGACTCTTCTTGTGTTAACTGAAGCACAGGATAGACTACCTGCAAATCTACACAAAGTACATCCTTAGCCGTGGGGCCTGGGGGTGACAAGCTTCCAAAGTGAAGATCCTATGGAGAGGGAAGGAAGCCAGCACGTGTCCCTTTCTGAGCAGGCTTCATCTGGCTCCAGATCCAGTCTTGGGGGTTCACCATTGCTGCTCTTTGTCATGGGTGCATTCTGCCCAGAGCAGAAGCACTGTAGGTGCACACACGTGAGGACCTTCGACAGTTCATTCCCTGAGCTTCCACAGCCTGGTAACTTGCAAAAGAGTTTCTTTTGGAAACGAAGCCTGATTCTACCTAAAACAAAGGAACTCAACACCATCCATTAACTCTTGTGTGCCAGAACAGGTGTGCTGTATTGAGAGGTGCCAGGGCTGGGGAAGTCATACCACCACTTGCCTGTGGCAGCTAAGCTTGTCACCGCTGGCCTTGGTGGGGTGGAGAGGCTGCACTGACTTCTTGGTGGGGGAAGGGGTGCTGCCCATGTGGGAGGGCAAAGTGTGGATTCAGGAGTCTGGGTTGACCTCTGTAGAAATCACACGTGAGGGCTGGAGAGATGGCTCAGAGGTTAATGTGCTTGCCTGCAGAGCCTGACAGCCTGGGTTCAATTCCCCAGTATCCACATAAAGCCAGATGCACAAAGTGGTGCACGTGCCTGGAGTTCAACTGCAGTGACAGGAGGTCCCGATGCGCCCATTCTCTCTCCCTCTGCAAATAAATAAATAAAATATTTAAAAGAAATCACATGTGAGAGATGAAAGTCATTGGCATTGAAACTACCTGGAGTCAGACTGACTTAGTTCTATGAATATGCCTTCTTTCCCTTCTTCTAAGTTATTTTTTCCCATAATGCATTCCCCTTCCCCAAAATAACCACCTTTGCTTACGTCTATATGAATTTCTTTGGTTTTAGGAGAATTTTCCCTATTAAATCTGATTTCCAAATCCTGTCCAACCCTGTAGTGTGGAGAGTGGCGGAGAGTTCAAGCACATCCCTGGCTTGAGGGCGGAGAAGGGAGAGCCGTGCGGTCAAGTGCTTGACCCGAGCCGCCCCCAGCCCTCGACACCGTGGGAGCTGTGTTCACTGCTCGTAAATTTCCGGATCCAAATGGAAGAGCACAGGTCAAGTGCTTCCTGGTGGTCTTTTCACTCTCGGAGCTCGGCTTGTCCGTGGGCCACTGCAGGGTGATAGACTTCTTATGAACAACGACACTTGGCTTATGCTGAGCCGAGACCTCACAGTACAGGTATGTTACCTACTTGCAAGCAGGGAACTCCATTCCTGGGTCACTTTTCTCTGCCCTCCAACTAGACTCTTTTTAAAAAATATTTTTATTTATTCATTTTCAAGCAGACAGACAGACAGACAGAGAGAGAGAGAGAGAGAGAGAGAGAGAGAAAGAGAGAGAGAGAGAGAGAGAAGACCAGGGCCACCACCTTGTGGGTCTGGTTTATGTGGGTCCTGGGGAATTGAACCCAGGGCCTTAGACACTGGAGGCAAGTGCCTTAACTGCTGAGCCATCTCTCCAGCCCTAGACTCTTTTTTTAAAAAAAATATTTTATTTATTCATTTTCAAGCAGAGAGAGAGAGTGCACACCAGGGCCACCACCTTATGGGTCTGGCATATGTGGGTCCTGGGGAATTGAACCCAGGGCCTTAGGCACTGGAGGCAAGTGCCTTAATCTCTGAGCCATCTCTCCAGACCACAACTAGATTCGTGTTCCATTTCTCTAGTACAGCTTCCCAATCCTCTTCTTAATTAACTGTGGAAATTGCATGAATGAGCAGACATGATTCATTGGTTTAAATCTCACGGTCTCTCAGGATGTTCTGTTGGTGTTGTTATAACCATTGTTGCTAAAAAGTTAGGATATATATTTTGTAGATTTGGAAAATGCAGAGGAGAGATGGAGGCTCAGCTAGCCCAGGCTGGCTTCAAACTCAACTGTGTAACTGACGATGCCCTTGAACTTCTGATCCTCCTGAGCATCAAGATTACAGGCATGTGTCACCACACTTGGTTTTATGCATCGAACCCAGGGCTCCATGCATGCTAGGTAAGCACTCTGCCAACTGAGCCACACCCCAGCTGGAGGAGAAAATTTAAGCTGTTTTCTCAAAGGTCAGACAGTGGAACCATCTTAATTGGAACCCCATAATCATTCTCTTCATTAAATGGTGTCTCGTGGATTGCTGTGTGTCTAGGACCTTCCTATGGAACTCTGCATAACCTAAAATCGGATGTGAGCAGGATGTGGTGGCACACGCCTTTAGTCCCACCACTCGGGAGGCAGAGGTAGGAGGATTGCCGTGAGTTCAAGGCCAGCCAGAGACTACATAGTGAATTCCAGGTCAGCCTGGGCCAGAGTGAGACTCTACTTCAAAAACCAATGAATAAATAAATAAAAATAAAATCTGGTGTGAATTTTTGTGCAACTCAAACTTTGTAGCTTTGAAATTGACTTGCAATAATCACCAAATTCAAGATTCTATTATCTTCAGAATAATTTTACTTGCTTACCTTCACTCAGTCTACAGGTTCTCCTGGACTCAGGACATTGACATGGCAGGAGAACACACGTGGGCTATGGTTCTATCCTGGGGTGGTGGTGCATGCCTGTAGCTTCAAGAAGCTGAGGCAGACTGATTGCAGTCAGCCTGGGCTACATAGGGTGACCCCGTCTCAACCTCTCTCCGTCCTCCCACCACCCCAACCTCAAACAGATATGATTGGAACTCAGTTTTTCACTTGCAGTGAGAATAGCCACTTTGGTTTCCCCCCTCCCCATCTGACCATGGACCCTCTAAGAGCTCCGTTTTGTCAACATTATTTTATGGGTACAAGGCCAAACACCTGCCTTTCAAGAAAAACCTGCCTACTTTACTCATGAGCTAATTTTTTAGGGTATTTAGGAAATAGGAGTTCCTGGGTGGGGTTTCTGTTGATGTAGCAGGTGGCATAGTTTTTGAGACTATAGTATTTCTTTCCCCATGACCTGTAATTATAATAATGCTCACATTTGCATAACTATTTGCAATTTATTAAGATGTCTTGCATGTTCAATTTTATGTCATCTTCACAACATCCGGTGAGGTAAATAAACAGAATATCCTTATGCTTAATTTAACTGATGGGGAAACTGAGGCATGGAGTTGGGAGTGACTTATCTGAGGTCAATAGGTAATAAGCAGTTGAAGCCACACCCCAAACTTTTAATTCGGAAGTTTTGTGTTGCGTTTAGCTTCTGTTGCTGGCAGAAGGCACCTGCCCTAAAGAAGCTTGGGCGAGTGTCCCCGCCAGCTTTCTCATTGCTTCGACAAAGACCCCAGCCAAAAGCAGATTGTGGAGGAATGGGTCTATTTTGGCTTATAGACTCGCGGGAAAACTCCATGATGGCAGGGGAAACAATGGCATGAGCAGAGGGTGGACATCACCTCCGCCACAGCAGTTGGCCAACAATGGCAAGAAAGTGTGCCAAAAACTGGCAAGGGGAAGCTGGCTTAGAACCCCATAAGCCCGCCCCCAACAACACAGCCCCAACAAGGTTCCAATGCCCAAATTTCCATCAGCTGGGGATCGAGTATTCAGAATACATTCTTTTGATGGGGGGGGGGGACCTGGATCAAACCATGACAGCGAGGAGAGGGTTTATTTTAGCTTATAGACTCCAGGATGGCAGGGGAAATGGGGCATGAGCTGGACATCACCTCCTGGCCAGCATCAGGTGGACAGCAGCAGCAGGAGAGTGAGCCAAACACTGGCTGGGACACCCATAAGCCCGCCCCCAACAACACATCGCTAGGAGGCTCCAGTTCCCAAATTTCTATCAGCTGGGGACATAGCATTCAGAACACAAGAGTTTATGGGGCTCACCTGATTCCAACCACCACCTCTTATTACCAATCTGCCTCTTTCAGAAGGATGAGTATATGGTGAACCCATTTGAGGGCACAGCTTGCCTTGGGCACCCCAGGGTCCTTCATATCCCCACTGCCCTAATCCAGTGTCTGGCACATATCAGACGACAAGGTGGCTTCACCGATGGAAATGAAAGCCCCCTCAAGGAGAAGGAATGAAGAGAAGCCACCTTCCCATCTTCATAGCACCAGACTCAAGATGCCCAGGACTTCATGCTGCCTTGTTCTTGCCTGCACTCTGCACAGAGATGCACACACGTTATGTGTCAGTGTGCACGCCCAGTAGTCACAGTCCTGAGCACTGCTGGGTTGACAGAAGATGACGCAGCTGTGTTTGTGAGGTTTTATTCATGTTCGAGCCTGTCTTATCTTCAGCCTCATGACCGCTTCGAGAAGCCCCGTGGAGTGTTCAGACTTCTTTGACTGCTTCAGAGACAAGCCAGAGATTGAAGAATGGCTCTCTGGATGTCATAAACCCAGGGAAGAGAAGGGGCATGTTAGCACTCTCTTCATAACCGTTGCTACAGAAATAAGTCGGGGACTGGTCTCTAACTCAGGGATCTAGAAAATGTTCCTTGTTGTAGACAGTTCCACATTGTTAGGATGAACAACTAACCAGACACTGTTTATGGGAGGAAGTGATTTATTTCAAGCTTACACTTCCAGGAGAAGTTCCATGAATGTCTGAAGAAGCTGGCCCCCTTTCATAGATCCAAGCAGAGAGAAACAACCAAACAGCCAAAAGTCACAAGCAAGCATGAAGCTAGCAGCAGGGACCAGGCAGAGCTCAGACTGTTCTGTATACCTTTGAGGTAGAAAGCTGTTGCAGTCAGCTTTCTAGTTGCTGCACAGAAAGAACCAGAGCAAAAGTGGCTTGTGGAGGAATGGGTTTATTAGGCTTATGGACTCGAGGGGAGACTCCATCCTGGTAGGGAAAACAATGGCATGAGCAGAGGGCTGGACATCACCTCTGCCACAGCACTGCAAACAGCAGCAGGAAAGTGTGCCAAACACTGGCAAGGGGAAGCTGGCTTAGAACCCCCAAAAGCCCACCTCCGACAACACAGCTCCATTGAGATTGTAAAATTCAAACTGTCATCAACTGAGGATCAATTACCCAGAGCACATTCATTTGTTTGTGGGGACACCTGGATCAAACCATGACAAAAGCAGATCTGCCCACAGTGACACTTCTTCCAGCCAGGCAGCTGAAAATCCAAGCTTTTTTTTTTTTTAACTTAAATTATTTATTTATTTGCAATCAGAGAGAGATAGGAGACAGACACAGAGAATGGATGTGCCAGGGCCTCCTGCCTCTGCAAACAAACTCTAATGACATGCACTTCTTTGTGTATCTGGTTTTACGTGGGAACTAGGGAATTGAGCTCAGGTAGTTAGGCTTTGCAAGCAAGTGTCTTAACCGCTGAGCTATCTCTCCAGCTTGAAATCCAAGTTTTAATAAAATACCCGAGTCTATTGGGGGACATACAATCAAACTACCACACCTCTCTGTGAATGTCATAAACCCACTCTCTTCACAACCATTGCAAGAAGTCGGGGACTGGTCTCCAACTCAAGGCTCTCGAAAATGTTCCCTTCTGGAATCATCCTCAATATAGGGCAATTTATTTTAGGCTGAAATGAACATTTATTCCATCTATAGTTGCTCAACTTCAAGAAATCTGCCTCAGCTCCAGCAGGTGACATTGGGTGGTGTGGCCTTTTGTATCACATGGATTTTAGTTTTCCT
>PVHP010033695.1:0-19428 GCA_004024765.1 Zapus hudsonius
CAAACATGGAATATTAAATAAGGATATTTATTAAAACATTATAGAAGCTCATCAAAGCTTAAACTCTGGCCAGTCTCTGCATATTATTGTATATTTTCTTGGACTTGACATAGGTGAAACATTTGATATCTAATAGAAAATATAATGAAGAATATGGTATTGTGGTGACTCTCCTCCAAGTGATAATAAGTATTAGGAGTATTTACCTTCATTTGCATCCCCCACCTGCCCACAATGGCTTAAGTATTCTTCAGAACTGAGGAATGAGATGGGGTTGGAGAGATGTCTCAGCAGTTAAGGCACTTGCCTCAGTGCCTAAAGCCCCGGGTTCAATTCCCCAGTACCCACCTAAGCCAGACCCACAAGGTGGTGGCCCTGGTGTGCTCTCTCTTGCTCCCTCCCTCCCTCCCTCTCTCTCTCTCTCTCTCTCTCTCTGTGCTTGAAAATGAATAAATAAAATATTAAAAAAGAACTGAGGAATGAGGACACAGAGGAACAAACTCATTATGAATCTCTACAAATATACGGACATAGTGAATGAGGTTAAGTTAGAGCTTTTGTACATAAATAATTGTCTCTCGTCCAGTGTGAATGTAGCCCAATGTCTTGTACTTAACAGACTAATTGGGTATGAAATATGGTATAAGAATACTTTGAGTTGGCTATTGGGCATACACTCCTTAATACTCTTCTTACTGTGGATGCAATTTAGCTGGAAGAAATGGCTGTGTGATTTCTAGGATGGGAAGCTCAATCTTTGATTCTATCCTCCCAGGAGAGAATACAAATGCATGTATAATCATATAGTAAACCTCCCTCATTCAAGGGTAAAATAAAATAGAATAAAGTAGAACAGATAAACAAAACCAATTGATTAAAAAGGGAGGCGGCTGTATAAACCTGATTGGAAAAGGAAAATCATCATTTGTTTAGAATTGCTGGAAATTGGCTTATTCCCTTTATTCTGATTAGAGTCACTGGGTTTTTGGTAAATGTTTTACATAAAATAGCATTTCAGTGAGAAGTGGCCAGGAGTGAGGATTTAATCATGACCAAGCTCCACTGTGGATAAACATCTCTCTCACTTATTACTTCTGCTGTACTGTGCTTTTGTAAAGTGCTTTACAACCTCTTCTGCACCTAAGGGACCCACCTCACTGCAAGGATATTTGAAGTCACTGCACTAGGCGGATGCCAAGTACACAGACAATATAGAGAAACCCAATAGATACACCAAAATATTTCACTCACTGCCAAAAATATACATTGGTCAATAAATGACAAAGCCATGATGAATTATTCTCTAAGCATTGAACAATGTTGCCATGGATCAAGAGAACTGTGAGAGACAGCAGGAGGGGGAAGCAGGGGGGAAAAAGTATGACTTGTTTCTGTCCAATGAAATGAGACTAACCATTTACAAGTTAACAGTATTCAAATTAGATCAAATATTCCACCAAGGAAACTATCTAATGAAGAAATTGAATCCTCTCATCCAAAAGGAAGCAGGGAAATAGCACCGGAAATCCATGTACCAGGTGCTTTAAGACAAAAGACAAAATCCTCCTGAGTATAGTTACAAAGTTACTTCTATGTGTCTGCAATATCAGCTTTGCACTCACATAAAGAGAATGCTCATGGGCTGGAGAGATGGCTGAGCGGTTAAGGAACTTGCCTGAAAAGACAAATGACCCAGGTTTGATTCCCCAGGACCCATGTAAAGCCAGATGCACAAAATGGCATATGTATGTGGAGTCTGTTTGCAATGGCTAGAGGCCCTGGCAGGCCCATTTTCTCCCACTCTCTTAAGTAAATAATATATATATATATATATATATATATATATATATATATATATATATATATATAGTAATCCTGTATGTGTATGACTTTCCCCTTTCTGGGAGAATTAGCTAGAATTGCCTTCTTAGGTGATTATGGATTACTGTTACATTAAAATGTTTTTAAATGATGCAAGTATAGCTGAATTTTTCTTTCCTCGGTAGGGCCTGTGTTTTGAGATTTTTTTACTCTTGCTTAGGTAGTAAGAAAATGCAGACGTCTTGGTGAAGTGAAATGAGAGGAGTGAAGATTAAAAGGATTTCAGTTCCGCTTGGAGCCTGTCTTAACAGAGTGGATGTCAATAAGACAAGACTTTTAGGTTTCACCTTTAAAACATGGTCTCTGGAGTGTTTCTGCTCCAACATGCGTTCCAGCTTCTAAAGTTTATTTCCAGCTATTAGACTCCTTCCTCCTTTAGTTATAAAAACAACAGCAACAATAACCTGGCATATTTATCTCTCTGGTTCAAATCCCATAACTTCAACATCCTGAATCAATATCATAAGCACAAAAACTTGAACGTGTAAAATCCAAACATTAAAGTGTTAACTCCTGTTTTTCTGTCGGCTTGTGGGAAATCATTAAGAGGTACCTGAGCCACACCAAGATATCACATAGGAACCATTTCTGGTGAAAGGTTCCCATCTCTTCAACAACTTGTGTCTGCTCAGAGGAGCCTATGTGTGCTGATTATAACTCCGTTGTAAACACTTGGTGATTTCCTTAAAAAAGAACAAGCCTGACTTGGGCCTTGGTTTCTGCATTTTCTGTAGAATTGAGGCAGATGATAATACTTTTTTTTCATGTTCATATATCTACTTCAAGTTGATAGTTGTCTTACAACAATAATTTGTAATGCAGCTCCCTAATTAAAATAAATATAATTAAGTTAATGTATGGATTCAGAAGAAAAACATTTCAATAATAGTGATGTATGCAAATGAGTATGACTGAATTTGAGTTGTGGACTGAAGAGATGACTCAACATTTAAAGGCACTTGCTTGCAAAGCCTTCTGACCTGGGCTCAGTTTCCCAGTATTCACTTAAAGCTGGAGGCACAACGTGGACCAGGGCAGGAGTCCCTGGCATGCTCGTATTCTCTCTCTCTCTCTCTCTCTCTCTCTCTCTCTCTCTCTGTGTGTGTGTGTGTGTGTGTGTGTCTTTGTCTCTCTCACAAATCCATAAATAAATATATAATAGACTAAAATTTTTTTAAAAAACTGACTTGGTTTGGATGTTTTTGGACACATGCTGCCTGGTGACCCCACATCCAATAGGCTGGATAATTGTATTCCCACTCTATAATTTAAAGATCAGTTTCTATCAGTATCTCACATTTTAACTCACTTCGACTGGGCTGTCATTGATTCAGTCTTAAATAAGCTAAGTTTCTCAGCATTCTCGAGACCTTCACCTTATTCTGATGCAGACACTTACATTCAGGCATCTATAACTGTATTTCAAACTGTGGCAGTTTTATACCACACCATTACAACTATCCCTTCCTTGTCATTTCAAAAGCCTTTCTGGCCTAGAAAGCTGACATGTGTCGTATCTTTTCTAATCAATGGACTCCCCTAGACACGGGAGAATTGCAGAATTCAGTACACAAACAGTAAGTAAACTCAAGGGTTTAAGTTGTTTATTTGTAATCGTCATCTGTTTTAGTTATGAACTAATCTTAAGTGTCTATTATTCCATTGAAGTAATGCCTTCCGTCAGCCTGTTTGTTTGTTTTTCATCTTTAAAGTATATTTAAAGTTATTATGACCAAAGCAGGATGGAACAAGGCTATGAAAGTTCCTCAAAAATTACTTCAGTACTCATATTGTCATTATATTGTAATATATAGGTATGTATATACATATACATATGATATATGTATATATCATATATATGATATTTACAATATATATATATATGATATTTACTTGTTAACTAAAGTAACAAAAATCAACTAAAAGTCAAATAGATTCAGGGAAATAAGGGAGACGAAAGTATCAAGGTAGCTTTCCTAAGTGTTACAGTGAAGGGTGGGAATGTAATGAGCAGCCACACAAACAGTCAGACAGCTGCCAAGTAGAACATAGCACACAGACCTGTCCTTTAACTCCCTAGTCCCTGCCACATTTTAATATATGTATTCTCCTGCGGGTGAGAGTTCACAGCTTGTGAAGACATACTTACACGACTAGGCTTAGACAAACTATAACTTCTGGCACAAGTTGGGTATAATCTGGACATCCAGTAACCTTGATCCTCTGGGATGGAGATATACAAAATATTGTGTTATAGAACATTATAACTTTTTGTTTTTATCTTTCAAACCACTTTGGAGCTCTTGATATGATGTGACCTTGCATTGTTCCTAACAAGAGATGCCACTTCATGACCTATTTTAGAAATATGGAAAGAGTGTAATATGGCTAAATAACCTGGTCATTATGACATATAGGAACAGTTAGTATACCTGGATTTTGAATATGGCTCTTTACACCAATATCAAGACTATATCATTGGCTAGATTTTTCTTTATTTCATGAGTAAAGTAAGTCATATGAAAATATGAATCAACTACCACAAAAATAGCAATCGTGCACTCCAGAGAATATACAAGACCTGTAGAGCATCACTGTGATCTCCAACCTTGTCTCCACACACCATCCCTGTTTGCAGGTTTATGGTCAACCATCCCTTTTTAATAAAGATACCTGTTATACCAATTTAAATAATTTCATATGAAATGACCATATATATATATATATATATATATATACTATCACTTTCTGAGTTACCGATAGTTCTGGGTGAGAAGATGGGGAACAAAAAGAGAAAAAGACAGACAGACAGACAGAGATTGATTTATAAAAGGAGTTATAGTATAATACAAATGTGAGGACAGGCTAGAGAAGTCCCAGATCCAAGGCTGGCCATCCGGAAGAAAGGTTTGTAAACTCTCAAGTAAGACTGTTGCTTTGTAAACTGGTAGACAATTTTCTAATTTTATGAGCATCATAGAGTTGTACTTCCAGAAACCTAGATGGTATAGGTCATCACTTGCCATGGCCTAAATATTAAAAATTAACCTCTCAGAGAAGACTCAGCCATGTGCTAAGACCACTCCTTGAATCAGGTCCACCTGTTCCTTTAATTACAACCAATGTTGTAGATGATACTGGCACACAAACCTTGAGAACACCTGGATCTGCACCTGACTGGGTCCCACAACACTAAAACTGAGTCATATTGGCCATAAAACCGACCAGCACAGTTGACAAGAGAGCCTCAGGCCAAAATGCTTGGGGAGAGGATCTTAGGGATATTATTCAGTGTTGGAGGGCTGCTGACTGGTTTGAGAGACATTGGGTTCACAAGGTTTCATGTTAATTCACTACAGCCCAAGACCTTTAGTGCACTTCTCTCTTTGAACTTGCCCTCAACCCAACCTCCTCTATTTCCACGGCTTGTCATAGAGCACTTGCTTCATTCTTTCCATTCAATCTGTTCTTTGAAGGAAAAAAAAATGCCCAAAGCAATTTTTACCCCATCACACACTGGTAATCATTTTATTTTTCTGATTATGTTTCCTTCTCTCTTTCAGCCCTTTGGTAAATTACACAGGGACCCTTTATTCTCATTCTCTCTTTTTCTGTCTCTCTCTCTGTGTCTGTGCTAAGTGCCAGCTGTCATGGCTTGGCAGATAATTACCATTTTACAAACAGTACTTAGGGAAATGACATCAGTTTCTGAATGTAGGGCTGTCATAGTTTATTCACAGGGCTTTCCTCTGTTAAGTACCTTCTCTGTGTGCAGGCTGCGGGGAAGAGGCAGGGAATGAGGGAGGGGAAAGGGAAGACCCTTTGGACCCAAGATTTTGGAGAACAATTGTATCCCATTTGTCACTGTAAGTCTGACAATTCTCATCTCCTCCCGAAATTCCCCTTGCCATATTCTGTCTGTCTGTCTGTCTCTCTCTCTCTCTCTCTCTCTCTCTCTCTCTCTCTCTCTCTCTCTCTCTCTCTCTCTCTCTCTCTCTCTGTGTGTGTGTGTGTATAGATAAATAACAGTATGCTCCTATGAGCTCAGTGGCTTAACTTCCTCATTTATAGTTTTGACGGCTGCAAGCAGCTGGTGGGTAGATGGACAGAAGGTTGTGGCTTCTGTCCTGGCTTGTGGTATCCAGTGAATGATGTATGTCCCTCATTTTCTTATGTTTTTGGCTGTTCTGTGTAAAACAATAAATCTTGAATTATTTTAAATTGCAAAGTTTGTTCAGCATCTTTAAATGAATTTGGGAATTGGTGGCTTGCATTGTTGGTTAAGTACATAAACTTGAGTAGATAGAAACTGAAAATGAGAAGCTGGTATTAACTTCACTTTGAACATTAAATGGTCTTGAGGAGAGCAGTAGATATCAAGTTGGGAAATTGGTACCTTATTCTAGGCACTTAGAAAAATGAGCCATTTGCCCAATTAGCCCTCAGTTTCCCTTATAGAATAATAACACAACCTTTCTATGTGTGTGACATTGTTAAAAATACTTATATTAGGGCTGGAGAGATGGCTCAGCAGTTAAGGTGCTTGCCTGTAAAACAGAAGGACCTGAGTTCAATTCCCCAGTACCCACTTAAAACCAGATGCACAAGGTGATGCATGCATCTGGAGTTCATTTGCAGTGGCTGGAGGCCCTGGAGCACCCATTCTCTCTGTCTGTCTGTCTCTCTCTCTCACTCTCAGAAATAAATAAAAAAAATATTAAAAATACTTATTAGTAACTTCACCTCTCCGTAACCCTATGAGTGTATTTATTTTACAAAAGAGAAGGTGTTGAGAGGGTTTTAGAATGCTAGCTCTGGAGTCTAGCCTCTTTGCTCCAGTGGGGGTAACTAGCTTGGTATTTTCAGTAAAGATGAAGGAAGATAGTGAGAGTGGCATAGAGAGAAATCTGTGTCATTTGAGAGTCTTTGCATGCAAGCAGCACCTCTGTTCCTCTGGAACCACCTCTCTGGTCCACATTCTAGCCTTCTTCCTCCAGTAGAGTGTCCTTTGAGGGCTGTGTGCGGCCATGCACAGCTTAACAATGAGGCTGTGCCCTGAGAAATGTCTTGGTAGGCAATTTTATAATTTTATGAGCACCATAGAGTGTACTTCCACACACCTAGATGATATAGGTCATCATTTGACATGGCTTAAAGCTGCTTTCAGAGAGACATGTTAAACAGGAACTGTGCAAGGCTGCTTTGGGCATCATAGAGTGGACTGCTGAACAGTGATTTTTCTTGTAAGTAGAAGAAATAAACTCTAATATAATACCAAAAATATATTGTGCTGAAAACATAAACTAGTATTATCAGTCATTTATTATCATTACCTTGTGTTATGACCTGTACATCATTACACATGCTATACTTTCCTAAGATGCATAGGGCTTTATGTCTCTTTACAGCAGTAACCCTATCAGCACATGAATAATATGTTGTGCTCTGATGCCATAATGGCCATGATTTTACCAAGTGACATAAATTTTCAGCTCCGTGATATCTTGCTGGACAGCCATTGTATATGAAAGCCATCATTGATTGATGCATTGCTCTGCGTAAAGGTCTGTAATTTGGAAAAGCCTGCCCCTGCTAGGTTGATAACTTGTACTCAGTAGTTCCTGGTCTTTCCAAGGCTCAAGGAGAAGGATGCTATGATGATGGCAAGCTGAGCTGAATAGCTAACACTTGGGTGAGTTGAGTTACATCTTTTATGAAACCAGAGATGTGAACACAATGAGTAAGTATCAAGAATTCAAGCTCGTAGCAGATCATTTGGTCGAGTTTTACAACAAGAAATATAAGCAGCTAATGCCTAATTGCCAATTTTCCTAGCAAAGTCTCTTTGGAACTGCAGGTGCAGGGGCTTGGTTCTCTCCCAGTTGGGCAAGATGACATGCTCTTACCATTTTGATTGGGCTAGCGATGGACATTTGCCGTCTTCTCTACCTCTGTCACTCTGCCCATTTCCCTTTTCCTTTTTGTTTTTCTCCTTCTTCGTGATCACTTTAGTGTGCTCAAGATTGTTCCAAGGAGAGATGCGTTTCTGTTATGGAAGCTGCTACTGAAACTAAGTTTGCTATGACACAGTCATCCTTGGAGTTCATGCTTCTGTCCACATTATAAACTGGGCATGGGACATCAGGTTTTTCAATTCAGTCTTATTAGTAAAACTGCAATCCCACGGAGCTTCTTATTTGGGGAACCTGGGAGATTTCCTTTCAAATGCCTCTGCCAATTTTTGGATATATATCTGTTGTAATCACATGTCGCTGGGATGAATCTCCAAACCAGGCACAATTTGGGGAGGAAAGTATTTATTGAAGTAACAGACCCAGGGGAAGTTAAAGAAAAAAGGCTGGCCCCCTTTCACAGATCCAAGCAGAGACAAAGACAGAAGCCCACCACTAGCACCTCAAGCAAGCACACTCCAAACTAGCAAAACAAGAGGAACTCCAGGCTTGAGCTCAGACTGCATTTTGCATATGTATAGCTAGAATTCCAGACCCACCCCAGAAACACCTTAGGGCTGAACCCTAGGATCTGGCCAAGGTGACACACCTCCTCCAGCCAGAACTGGCTGGAGACAATTTACAATTATAATAAACTTTTGAATCTATTGGAGGACATTATTCAAACTACCACAATAGCCTCCAGTAAATCACTTATTATTAGTTTTCTCATCAGTAGCAGGAAGATCACTTCTTTGCATGATTGCATTGATTAAAATTAGGCAATGGATCATGTATAGGATGCAGCTCAGTAACCAGTGACCATCACTACTGATCCTGTCTAGCATCACTTCCTTGGGTTAGACATCTTCCTTAATGTTGAGCTCATAGCTCAACGTTTTCTGCTTGAGGAGTTTGGAGTCTCCTCAGTGTCTTCCACCATCCCCATCCAGAAGGTTCTCACACTAGCAGTGAGAGCAACGCTCATATATCATCCACCACTTCCTCTCTAAGGTTTCCTTGACGCTGGCAGGTATGATCGAGACATATTGGCCTTTGCTGGGAACTTGACTTTCTCTTCTTATCGATGGGTCTTGGGTCTTCCTGGTATTTGTGGAAGAAGGGGAGGAAAGAATGCAAGAGTCCCAGGATGGGAAGGTGTTGTCATCCCTTGAGGAACCAACTGGTGCATCCATGACCCCACAGTGACTACTCAGCTCTGAGAAGATCATGGGGTGGAATGGGACAGGGAAGGAGGGATAGCAGAGGATAGCCCAATGGGAGTACGATCAATTTGCAGTATGGTCATATATTAAAGTTCTCAATAAAAATTATTTTTTTTAAAAAATACTTCTATGTGAAACTACGGAGAGGCTTTCAAAATACAATTGCTTTTATGATATTTATAGCAATATTTTATAAGAAAAGATTATGCATGCAAGGCTACAAAAACATTTCCCTTTGTTGAATATTTATTTAAATGCTATTGATAAATGAAACAAAGAAATTACTGCTTTTTTGTTGTTGTTGTCCATAATGAGTTACATTATTTAATGGGCAAACAATGCGTTGTTATCCCCAGTTCCCCAATGTCCCTCTTCCCCATTACCAATCATCTGGATATCCTCCTCCGTGGGCCGTCTGGATCAGTCCTTGTGGCAGGGGACCATGGATAGCCTAGGAGTCAGCGCGGTTCTGCCAGCCCTAGTATGTTGTTACTGGGGGGGGGCATGTCTCTGGATATTCTCTCCCACCATTGCCCTCACAATCTTTCTGCTCCCTCTTCCGCTCAGTTCCCTGAGTCGTAGTTGTGTAAATGTGTATCCTGTGTGAAGCTCCATGACATCCTGGTGAATATTTGGTGAAATGGCCACACTAGGCATGAAGAGACACTTGCACATACCACACACATGTGCACATCACTCCACCCGCCCCCGACTGTTCCCCCAAATTTCCTACTTTTGACCTGTATTAGCATAGCTGTCCAGTCTTCTTAATCCAAAGCTCTCCGTAGCATTACATTATGATTCAACTTTCCAAGTACAGAAGACGGCTCTACCTCAAACTCTGTTAACAAACATATTTTTGGCACCAGAGGCCTAGAAAAGCAGAGATAGTCTCTAAATGGGTTCTTGTAACTTTTCCATCAACACATAATCAGGTGTGGGTTGATCAGGTTAGCTAGTTATATATAGGTGTTGAAATGTGAGGAAACAGAAAAAAAAATGTGGATTGAGCATTAAGAAAAAATTAAAAAGCATTAACACCAAAGGTGAATTTCTGCCTTTATGCTTTGTCCGTGGCAGTTATGACCATGAGTCTCATCTACTTCTGTGGGCGGTCATGACTCACTGACTCACATTTCTCTTTATAATTTTTCATATTATTAGTATATGACTCAATAACAAGAGGTCGTAAGGTATTCTGGCCAAATTTTTTTTTAAAAAAGTACCCTGTGTTAAAACAAAGCACCTATGTCCAGATGAAATATTTCATTAGGTGAGTAGTTTAACATTAGTTCTGTGGAAGGAAATGGAATATAAAAGTAATTATTTATTTATGCTTTACCTCATTCCAGAGAAGATTTAGTGTAGAAACTAAGATAATTACCTGATCACACAGGCAAAAACAACTAAAAAGTAAATAATCTAACTTTATTAAAAAAAGAAGCTTTATACATTTATATGTATATACACATGCACACATACATATTTATATTCTAAACTTAATACCTCATGCTTGCATTGCATGCACTTGAGTTCAGAGCAGCAGAATTGGATGAGGAGGAGCTACTAATGAGATGATAAATTATCTCCCGCTGTGAGTTGAAGTAGACTGTCTACCATAATGTTGACATAATGTTATGGTTGGGTGAGGAGCTTTTAGGGGGAGAGATGATTACATCCTGTTTTTCTCTCCCACTTAAAGCCCTGGGCAACTGATCCTCACACTATATACCTGCGCTGTCCAGTGCAGGAGCCACTGGGCTCTTGAAAGTTGGCCCAAGGTGAGGGGTGATTTAAGTGTAAAATAAACGCCAACAACCCACCCTGTCCCTTAGCTCAACCCAAATGATTTTATTAATATGTTTATGTTAATAATAATACTTCAGTAATATTATAATTCATAATATATATCAAGTAAGCCAGATTTATGGAAATGAATTTATCAGTGAATGAAGGATGATGAAAGAGTGAAGGAATTGAGGGGAATCAGAAATCCCCAGCTGTGGACCTGCTATGGAGGAGGGACAAAGAATTTCTGCCTTGCCGTCAGCCATGTCTCGTTAGCTGAGATACACTCTCCAGCTTCAGAGCTCCTGGTCAGCCATGTCAAGGTGTGTGGATGCACAGTTGTCACCTGTTAATTCTAGATGTAAGCTATTACTTCATTGGGTCGGTGTTTCCTTGAAGCAATCTCTTGAAAGGAGAGAGTCGTGCATTTGCACTTGGAACCCAAGTCCATTCGACTGGAGAAGAGAGACCGATCACGTCCTGTTTGCTGGCTGTGTCATCTCACTTCCCTCAGCCTCAGTTTCCTCTTGTGTTCTAGATTATTTTGATGACTTCCTCTCTGCCTTGTTGAGGATGACTCCATACTCAATTGAGCACACCTGTTTTTTGCTCATTCGGTTGGAAAAACCACAGAGACCACAAGGCTGTAATTCAATCAAGAGTTTTTTGAATGAAGAAAGTGTGTCCAGATGCTCTTTTGTTAGATAGAATTCCATTCTTTAAACTGGACATAAACTGGTTTCTATGACAACACAAACATTTGAAGCTTGATCTGTCTCTTTTAGAACATCCCACTTTGAGAAACATAAAAAACAATGGTTCTGCCTAGAGAGATCGCTCAGTGGTTAAGGCACTTGCCTGCAAAGCCCAATGATGTGGGTTCCCTTCCCAATACCCATGTAAAGCCAGGTGCACAAAGGGGTGAATGCATCTGGAGTTCATTTGCAGTTTCTGGTGGCCCTGGTGTGCCCATTCTCTCTGAATCTCTTCTATCTTTCTCTACTTGCAAATAAATAAATGTATATGTATACATACATATATATAATTGTAAATATTTCTGTATGCTACCAGCATTCACTTAATTTTTATTTAAGGCTGATGTCAGTTAGAAAAGAACAATCCATCAAAATAATATGAAATAGACAGGTAGGTCAGTGGTCAGGTAGGTAGGTAGATGATAGATAGATGGATAGATGAAAAAGATAGATGACAGATGGACAGCTTCATCTATTCAGAATTCAAGGCTTTCTGTACAGTACAGCTAAGGGCGAACAGCTGTAGGAGAGAGAAACCTGCAGAGTTGTCAATCTACCGGTGTTTGACAGTGGGAAATTTCTTTGGCAAAGAAAATTCTCAGAGAGATTTAAAGACGCTATTGAAATTCACCCTGCGACTCGTCGATCCCCACCAAGGCCCCTTGAGCTGAGACAGAGAGAGACAAGGAAGGCTCTGTAACTGGGCCAGAGCTCACAGCCTCACAGCCTCTTCATATTCCAGCCGCCTCTCCTGTCAGCCCCTGAGCCTGGAGGACCCTCAAAGGCCTGGGGAGAGGCAGGCAGAAGGTTTTTCTCAGGGCCTTATGAACTCTTGTCCGGGCTACAAGCTTAGATATTTGCTCAATCAGATTCCCTCTGTGCTTGGAGAACAAAAAAAAAGGCTGATTTCAAATTCACTTTAGGATTTAAAATCTATTATATCTTCCATTTGGGTTCTTTACAGTCTGAAACTCTCTTCCTTTAATCATCTTCCACTGGCATTCAAGTACCACTGGTGGATGGAGGAGCGGGATTGCTCCTTACAGCTAACACCACCTGAGGGCAGATTGCTTTTATTGCTTTCCTCATCAGCTTTCTGTTTCCTGCCCTCCTCAGGTTCCTTTCACACACCTCTTTCATGCTGCATCACCCATAGGCCTTTGCTATGGCTTCATTCTCTTTACTTCATTGATTGCCATACACGCAAAAGCACTGCTTCGAGACCCCTGGATCTGCCTTCTTGTCCTGAACTGTGTGCATTCTCTCCCCATGACCTTGGTTTCAAAAAGAATGCCTTGTTATTCTCTCTGCTCTCCCTGACCAGACTTGGTAAATATTCACGTGATATGATTGTTTATAACTGAGATGAGAATGAAATTCAGTACGTAGACTTTGCAGAGATCATGCTCAGCTAGGGAATCAGAGAGCTGGACACTCTAGCTAACCCTAAACCTAAATGACAATATTAAGCAAAAACTGGATCATATGGTGCCACCGATACCAGCTGAGATAGTGTATGAACAAGTTCGCTGCTTCAACAGTCTGGATTAAATAGGAGGTAAAATTGCAAAGAAAATTATATACAAAGATATTTATGCATAAGCATATACATAATCACACACACATATGTGGTGGGAATATAGACCAGTGGTAGAGCCCATGTTTAGTGTGGAGGGATAAGCTTTAGGTTGTATCCCCAGCATCACAAAAGAAAAAAATTTTATGTATACATGTATATATGATAATAATAATTCATATAGTATTTATATAGGTTTTAGCATGTTATCATGCCCAATGCTTTGCCTTTTAGGAAGCAAATGTTTCATAAAAGATCACTCTATTTCAGTCACTCCCATGCCCAGCAAGAGTGCTGCTGATGGTCTACAGAGTGGTAAGGATAACAGTGCATGCTCTCAGAGAGAGGCAGATTTGGCTTGTATCAGGGCTTTGAAGTTTATCAGTCACCTTAGTGAGATATTCCATGCGAACCTCTAAGCCGGTCTCCACTGCAAATTTCTAAGCAACACACCAGAGCTCATATCAAGAATGACATCCCTGGGGATATGCATGTCTTACAGGTTATATATTATGTCAAGCTGTCTGTATCCCACCTCCCAGGTGCTGCAGGAATCGCCAGCCCCATCCCTCCTTGAGAACAAATTACAAACACTCCAAAGGCTTAAGGTAGTTTTTTTTTTCTGTCATCTTACTGGAGGGCAAGCAGCATCCTGTTCAATACAAATGGCTCAGTGTAAAATCTCTAGCTTTTGAAATCAGTTTGAAAGTACAGAAGCTAAGTTGGAGCCTATAGAAGACCTAATTATTTCCTTTTGCACTGCAATTGTGGAAGTTCTCACTCTTGAAATAAGTGTCTCTAAACAGTTATTTCTAAAGGGAATTTTGTCAGTTCTGTATAGGAAATATTCTTTCTTTTTCCCATTCTGTATCATTTAAATTAAGTTTAATTCAGCAAACATTTTCCAAGAGCCTTTTATATGTCCAGTTCTTTGGTGAATACATAGGCTTTGGAGATGAATGGGATGCAGCTGTTGCCTCCAAGAAGCTAGCAATCTAGCCGAGAATCAGACCTCTCAGAAATGAACTCTGGTAGCACGTGACGTGGCCAGATGAAAACGTACTACAGAGGAGAAAAAGGAGAAGGTAATTAATTCCACTCACAGGGGTCAGGTCAATCACTATAGAAATGAAATTAGAGCTGGGTTTTGAGGCTTCAGATCATAGACTATTTTCCCAAGAATGAAGAGTAGGGGGGAAGACACCAGGCAAAAGAATGCAGAGTCAAAAGCACACAGACAAGTATGAGGAAGGAAGTATTTTTGGGATGGAAAGAAAAAGGAAGGAAAGAAGAAAGGAAGAAAGGGAGGGAGGGAAAGAAGGAAGCCAGCTGCAAAGACATAAGCATCCTGTGATCACTCTGGTTAGGATTAATGAGGCAGTGGAAAAGCTATAAGTGACTATATCCTGATGGCCCTCTCTGTGTCAGCCAATACCCAGTGAATCTTTGAGGACAGTGGTTTTTGCAACATAACTGATAGAATATGGAGAATACACTGAGTGAAGGAGAAGATTGAAGCCAGAAAGACTGCTTGGTAGAGATGGTACAGTTCTAAACTAACAGGGTCTCTGCAAAGTTTATATCCTACTAAATTTCATTTTTATCTCAGTTATAAATAATCCTATCATGTGAATATTTACCAAGTCTGGTCAAGGAGAGCAGAGAGAATAACAAGGCATTCCTTTTTTAAACCAAGGTCATGGAGTGAGAAGTTTAGATGGTCATAGAGCAGAAAACAAGGGAAAGGCCCAAGAAGCCATTTGGCCATGTGGAGAGGACCTGCTGATTGACTGCATTGCTGAATGAAAGAGATACAGACATGCAGTGACTTCTGCAAGATTTTCCAACTCCTACGCCCAAGTCAGTGAAGATGCATGTCTGGGGGAGGGATTTACAAGACATGCTTTGTCTGCGGATATTTGCAGCTTGAGATAGTCGTAAATCATCTAGTAGATGTGCCCACCCCCAAGGGGTAGAATCCCTGAGAAAGGTCACGGTCTGAGGTGCAAATCTGAATCATCAGCATATAGGGAGTTTGTGATGGTTAAGTTTTGATGTCAACTTGACCTTTCAAGTAATCTTGGGTGGGTCTCTGAGGATGTCCACAGGAAGGCAGCCTTTCAGTAGGGGGCAGGATGTAAGGAAGCTCAAAGGAGCTAGAAGTAAACATCCTTTTCTGTGTGGGCAGTGCAGGAAGGAAATTCCAGAGACTCAGGAAGCCATTAAGTCTGGGGAAGGGTTGCAAGACCCCACCCTAAGGCTGTGTGAAGGGGAAGAAATTCTCTTTGGCTCCCCTGCCTGTTCCCTCTTCTGTGTGTGTGGTGTAGGTGATGGGTTTCTCTCTCCGCTTGGACCTGTGAAAGAGGACCAGCCTCTTTCACTTTGATGGGACTTCCCCTGGATCCTGGTTTGAAGATTCATCCCAGCAGCGTGTGGCTATGACAGAGTTGCCCTTCACAGCATCAAATTTTGTTGTTAAAAAAAAACTTATTCACCCTTTCAAATCTTGGTTCTTTCATTAAATGTTTTTGTTACATCTAATTTCACAGAAGATTTGTGTAAGGGTCCTATGAGATGAAATATTCGAAAGTGCCTAGCGTAGAGCCTGGCATATGGTCCGTGTTTAACAAACATTCACTGACTTTGAGTTTCAAATACTCCTTCCAACATCCTGCTGTGCTGACATTTGCTATCTGGCTCAAATGTCCATCTAAATGCCAATGAATCCCAAACTTCAACCTTCGGCCTAAAGATTTTCTAAATTCCAGATCCATACATTTTGCTGCCTACTTAATATCTCTGCTGGATGGTCTTAATAAATATTTTAAACTTGAAATATCAAAATTTCAACTCCTGACACTCTCCACAATCTATCTTTCTTCTTTTCTTTCTTTCTTTCTCTTTCTCTCTCTCTTTCTTTCTTTCTTTCTTTCTTTCTTTATATCTCTCTTTTTTCTTTCACCTATCAATCTTAGATAGTGGCATATCCACCCTTCTAATTGCATAATCTAGGGATGAGCTAACTTCTATCTTCCTCCAATACCGTATTTGGAAGAGTCCACCATGCTGTCCGGCTTTCCCTTCAAAGCATAGCCAAGATTTAATCACTTCTGTCCACTTTTATGATGAGCATCTTTATCGAAGCTACCTTTGAATATTTGATGAATACTGCCATGGATTCTTAATGGGTTTCTGTTTTGATCTTTGGATCCTCTTGTTCCAGTTAAACTCAAAAAATATAAATTAATCACTATAAGCTCATAAATGTGTGCTTTTATTTTGAACTTTTACTTAAGTCCGTCATGGCTGAGTAAAAAGAGAAGTAGATGTGAAGCCACCATAGGGGAATAATTTAGGTGAGGACCTATGAGAAAAAGAATAATACATGTATACTTAGTGCCCAGCAGATTAAGGCTCATGAAGGCTATGAAAGTTCACTGATTTGGGCTACTTTGGAGTCATGATGTTGAGAAATACAGTCTCAAAGAAGAAAAGATACGGGTTTATGAAAGTTTACCATTATGGAACAGTAAGGGAAAAGAGAGATCAGCCAATTGTCTAACTTTGGTCAAAGGATATGGCAGAAGTGAAATGATAGCTAGAATGCACAGTGAAAGCCCTGGCTGCCCAACCTTCATTGGCACTGTGCCTGGCAATTTCAGGATTCTCTGAGCTCTGCTTTCAACTTTAAGTTCCAAAGCATCCTTATTTCATCCTGTTTGTTTGTTTTGTTTTTCAAGGTAAGGTCTCACTGTAACCCAGGCTGAACTGGAACTCACTCTATAGTCTCAGGGTGACCTCCAACTCACAGTGATCCTCTTCCCTCTGCTTCCTGAGCACTGGGAATAAAAGTGTGTGCCACCACCCAAGGCTCTATTTCATCCTTTTATTTGTGTCTTTATACCTGAGGGGGACTGTCTGCATGTGACTTGTGACCCCCAAAGTGAACTTGAATCTGTTTGGAGCACCTCAATATTAGTTATATCAGCCATGCTTCACTCTTCAGTTAACCTCTTGGATACTGTATAGAAATTAGGAGTATAATCCATACCTCATATTTGAAAACAAGTGCAATCTGCATGTAATGAATTATCTGTCCCAAAATAGACTGAAGATGCAAGGGAGAGACTTGAGAAGGTTCTGGATTGGAGGAGGCAAAGATCAGTGGGATCAAAAACCCTGGCAGAATTGAACATATTTTCCAAGCAGGAGATTCAATGCATTGTAGCCCTAGTGAGTTTAAACTACAACAGGGAGGGTGGTTCATACAGGCCCTTTGGTCAGCTCACTGTGGCTACTCCAGTCACAACCCTGCAGCCTGGCTTTGTCCCCCTCTCTCTTTCCCCCTTAGGAGCAGTACACCTGACTCAAGTTTCATGGCTTCAGGAAGCACAGCTTGTTATTTGAATTGCAAGTAGGTTACCTAAGTCCCAGGTCCACTAACACAGAGGTTTTTATTCAGCTTTTTTGTGCACTATTAGTGGCAATTCAAGCTGAGGTGAGGTGGTCTAAACAGCCTTTGTTTCTCTTCTGGAAATATTTTAAACCTGGGCAGAGGTGGGGTAATGATATCTTTTCCCCTTCCCCCAAACCAAAGACTTTCCACATAAACAGAGACTCGTAAAAAGAAAAGTAAGCAAAGAAAACAATGACTACTTGGCTCCCACTCACAGACTATTTTATTGCCAGGAAATGACCCAAAGCCTCCTGTGATCATGAAATACCTTTCAAGTTGAAAATCTTTTTATTTTCCTCTTCCTTCATTAACTGATTGCTGCTGCCAAGATCATTTTGTTCTGGACACTCTTTTCTCCAGAAGACACTTAAACTTCCTTTTTCTCTCCTCTCCATAGACACTTCCAATAAATACCATAATTAAAATGTACAAATTGCCTTCATCAGAAATCATCACATCTCAGGATTCAAGTTCAACGCACCATGCTTTGAGAATTAGAAACTGTTTTAGTTACTGCTGTGCATTTCCCAGTCATAGTTTTGTTTGCATTAAAACATAGGCTTCACTGACATGATGTGTAAATATGAGGAACTTGACTTCCCCTCTAAATACCCATGATCTTCTATGTGATAAATTTCTAGTCATTTAAGTAAATGTTTGTTTCACCTGTAGAAAACACTTATCCATGGAATTTATTCAAGGCTTCAATGTCCATAGATGTAAGCCATTGACCATGGACTTAAAGCTACAGATCCTTCCCTGCCCTGCTGTGCCTACGTAGGGATAGCATCCACGTACACTCTCGTTGACAAGGCATCGCATATGACTGAGTTCTTCATTAGCGAGATGCTATTGGATATTTTGTTTCTGCCTCTGAGAACAGTTCCATAGCCATGAAACCTCAGTGCAAAATTGAATCAATAGAGATGCTGTGCAGCTGCTGGATTTATAGTTGCAGTTGTGTGTTTGTGATCATAAAGACTCTCAGCTCATGGAAGTGCCTTAGACTGTCTTCTCTGCTAATAACTGCGAGGTGGAGGATTACGGGCAGACACTCATTATTCATCTTCTCTGCGAAAATATAATAGGAGAAGGACAATTTTATGGAGATCCACTGCAGAATAAATGAAGGAAATTTCAAAGGTAATTAAGGCAGGAGGATATGCATAAGGCGTGGCAAGCTCAAGTGTAGGGAGTGGACAGACTACTGGAACAGAGCTCAGGTGAAATTCGGCTCTTCAGACATGAGGCCTCCGGGTAGTCAAGAGACTTCTGCTTTCATAGGTGCCCCAAAGGTCTTAACGACTTAGAGAAAACATGAAGGTGTTCTTCACATCTCATTAATTCCATGTACTACTTAAAAATCTGTGACTGAAATACTAAAAGAAAAATGTTTAGAAAATTGATGCTTTATAGAAGAGTGTCAAGAGAAACTTTTATAAGGTATTTGAGAAAATAGTGTATAAGGACTTCAGCATATTCATAATATGGAAATTTACCTCCTAGTTGTAAATGAGGCTTCCTTATACAATAAACCAAATTCAAGCAGTATGTCTAATTTGAAAACTCTTTGGTAGTGATTAGTTAAATTATCCCGAGTTCTTATAAGCCAAAGGATGTCTTTCATTTTTAAGAACACGTCAAATTTAGTCATTAACTGATTTTGATGGTCTGGCCCTCCTAAGGTTGAAATGATGATTCTGATTTTTTTTCATTACCATCAACAACTTAATTATCAATTAATATTTATCAATTCCACTAATATCTATGTCATTGCTCATTTATTTATAAAAGA
>PVHP010033696.1:0-19369 GCA_004024765.1 Zapus hudsonius
GCTTGGCACAAATGCAGGGTATGATATTCACTGTTCATGCTGTATGCTTATGAACTTGTCTTGCAACAAAAGCTTCCTGAAAGCCCAAGGTTCCTAAGTGGTGAGGGCTGATGATACAGCAGGAAACAAGGTGGAGGACACCCCAAAGTATACAAGAAAGAACTAACCCTGGGTTGATTTTATGGGGTCACTGGGAAAGGAAAACACTTGGGCGGAAAATGGAGAGAGCTGCTGGGAGAAGGAAGAATTAAATAGTGCATGAGTGACGTTGTAGAAGTTGAAGACAGTGAAGCTAGGTATGGTGGTTACTCCTGTACACAGCATTTAGACAGCGAGACAGCAGAAAGCTGGAGAGTTGGAAGCTAACCTGGGCTTTACAGCAAGGCCCTGTCTCAAACCAGCAAAAGTGTGGTTTGTTATGAGCAGGATGCAGGGAGCTGTGAGAACATGGGACTCACGGAGATTAACCAGCTCGGAGTGCTTTCTGCTACTTGGACACTTCCTCAGTTCCTGGCTCAGTTTCCAGAGAGTATACAGCACACAGCTCACCTCTGTGGTTAGTGGCTTCCATTGTCATAACTGATTAAATCATCAAGGTTTGCTCACTTAGTTGTGTGTCCATGGTATCTTGATAAAGTTGAAGAAACAAACAACTATGGAAATAGACTTAATTCACTTTCTGCTTGAACAAACACCACAGCGTCACAGAGGGAAATGTAATTCCATTTTATAGATAAGGAAGCCAAGGCAGCAGGTAGTTATGTCCATTCAGGTTGTTATCAAAACAAAACAATACCATAGCTGGGCATGGTGACGCACATCTTTAATCCTAGCACTCAGGAGGATCACTGTGAGTTTGAGGCCAGCCTAAGACTACAGAGTGAATTCCAGGTCAGCCTGGGCAAGTGCGAGACCCTACCTCAAAAACAAACAAACAAATGAAAATACCCCCCTCCCCCCCAAAATATATATGGTTTGACCATTTAAAACTTGGGTGAGGGCTGGAGAGATGGCTCAGCGGGTAAGGCACTTGTCTCCAGTGCCTAAGGCCCTGGTTCAATTCCCCAGTACCCACATGAGCCGGATCCACAAGGTGGTGATCCTGGTTCTCTCTCTCTCTCTCTCTCTCTCTCTCTCTCTCTTTCTCCCTCCCTCCCTCTCTCTCCCTCCCTCTCTCTCTGCTTGAAAATGAGTAGATAAAATATTTTTAAAAAAAGAAAAAAAACTTGGGTGAAAAGCTGCTGCCTTAATAACCTCATGTGTGGCTACATTCTGCCATCTAATGGACAGGAAGAGAAAAGCCAGACAGCAAAATAGTTGATTCTGTCGTGATTTTGCTGTCATTGTAGTATTTTTTTAAATTTGTTTTCAAGGTAGGGTTTCACTCTAGCCCAGGTTGACCTGGTTCTCATTTTGTAGGCCAAGGCTGACCTTGAACTCACAGTGATCCTCCTACTTCTGCCTCCCGAGTGCTGGGGTTAAACAAATGTGCCACCACGCCAGGCCACCACATCGGGCCCCAGTGTTTCTTCTAAATGTTTGCCCTGCCTTGCCCTCCTTTTTTCCTTTCATTCCTTCTCTCCTCTTCCTTTTCCTTTCCTTTTCTCTCCTTCCTTCCATCCTTCCTTCCTTCTTCTCTGTCTCTCTCTGTCTCTGTCTCTCTGTCTCTCTCTCTCTTGCCTTCCAAGGTTAGGTCTGGCCCAGGCTGATCTGGAGTTCACTAGGTATTCTCAGGCTGGCCTAGAAGTCACAGTGATCCTCCTATCTCCGCCACCTGAGAGCAGGCATTAAAGGCGTGCACCACTATGCCTAGCTTTTAAAAATATGTTTTTATTTATTTGTTTGAGTCAGAAAGGGAGAAAAAGAGGCAGAGAAAAGGAGTGAGTACAGGTGGACCAGGGCCTCCAGGTACATGTGCCGCTTTGTGTATCTGGTTTTCTGTGGGTATTGGGGAATTGAACCTGGGAAGTTAGGCTTTGCAAACAAGTGCCTTTAATCAGCCATCTCTTCAGCCCTTGTTGTGGTCAGCTTTCTAGTTGCTGCGCAGAAAGAACCCAAGCAAAAGCGGTTTATGGAGGAATGGGTTTATTTGGCTTACGGACTCGAGGGGAAACTCCATCCTGGCAGGGAAAACGATGGCATGAGCAGAGGGGTGGACATCACCTCCGCCACAGCACTGCAAACAGCGGCAAGAAGGTGTGCCAAACACTAACAAGGGGAAGCTGGTTTATAACCCCATAAGCCTTCCCCCAACAACACAGCTCTAGCGAGGTTTTAATTCCCAAACTGCCATCAGCTGAGCATTGATCACTGAGAACACATTCATTTGTTTGTGGGGCACACCTGGATCAAACCATAGCAGCCCTATTAAATGTTTTTGATTACTATGTTAAACTCTTTATTAAATCTACTTATTCGTAGACTAACTGAACTTTGTATAAAATGATAACCCAGTATTCCAACATTACAACACAGGATTGAGTCTTTGTAATGATGTGGGGGAGAGGCTGGGCTCTGGCTGAGCCTAGAATACCCACACCAGTGGGCTCTCAAAGTCTCAAGCCCTCACCCCCCACACACACCAAAAAAAGGAAAGCTCCCAAGCAAAGAACAGTTCCCCTTTAAGAACCAGGAGAAGAAACCAGGAAGTCTCATGTGGAGGCTAGGATCAGGTCCTTTTATAAATTAGGCCTCCAGATTACTGTGAGTTCGAGGCCAGCCTGGAACTACATAGTGAATCCCAGGTTGGTCTGGGCTAGAGTGAGACCCTGCCTCAAATAAAACAAAAAACATAAATAATTTCAGAAGAAGAGTACCACTTGTAGAGCTTCTGTGGTGTGCCAGTCATTGTTGGCAGTCTGCTAATTCCCCCAGCAATCCCCCAAACCATTGTGCTCACTTTAGAACTCCAAGTGGATGCCTGCGACCTTCTAAGAGCAAATCTCAACTGTGCCTGGTGGGGACACTCATGGAAATAGTTTTGACCCAGGAATGTTCTTGTGGGGTGGCTCTGTGGTCCCTGGCAGGCTCTGGACCCTGGAGAGATGACCCTTTCACTTCCCACAGGGAGCAGTTGGGGACATAGCTTTCTCCATCCTCTCACTTCCTGGAGACATTTTAGTAAGCTGTCACCTCCCCAGCACTGTCTGCTTTTGGAATGAGCACACCCCAGGGCTACTGTTGTGGGGTTCCCTACAATCACACGGAGGACAGAGCTGGGATCAACTCTGAGCCAGTTTGCCCTCTGCCTCATCCTCTGCCCTCTGGAATGAGGACTTAATCCAGAATATGCTTCAATTTCTTCAATAGCACTGTGTCCAGCTGCTCTGGGCACCATCCACATTGGGAGGTATTTCTGGAGTTTCCAGAAGGTACTGCCCAGCTATTCCCGATATTGCTTATACAGGCCTACTGTTGTGCTCTAGGAAAACCCGACCCCAGAACCAAGCTTGTGGGGGTGCTCTAGGCTGCAGGTGGGGAACTGCCATTGCTTGCTTTCTGCCAATGAGGTGACTGGGCCTCCATGACCAACTTCAGTTCATTCTGTGTCTGTGTCTGTCCTCCAGGTGTTCCTGTGCCTGGAATGCCTCCCTCAACTTCAAGACTGCCCCTCAACCCCTGCCCTGAGTTCTTCTCACAAGTTTCACAATTACTCCTGAGAGATCCCTCCTCTCCTGAGTGCAGTTTCAGCTGCCCTCCAGGAGGTCTGTATGCAGATGCCTGGTGCCCTGGGGTCAGAGACCACAGGATGCTGTGGGGCCTAGCTGCAGAACTTCGCCAAGGGACTCTTGCTGTCCAGTTTCTCACCCAGGAATGGGGTGAGGATTCTTTCTGAGTTGTTGGGAGGATTGCATTTTTATAAATACCTACTATCCACAAGGCGCAGGGCAACGAGTTGCTCAGTATTAGATGATGGGTGCTGTCCCCAGGGCACACCTGATTGACAATGAAGTTGTGAGTGAGAAAGGCAGAATGAACTTGCTTGTCCCCATGACTTCCCTGTGGGGAAGTAACATTTGGCAGAGGCTGTTGAAGAGGTGGGCGATGGCCATTCCGAGAGGAGAGCAGGGAGGCCAGGAAGGGGTGGGAATGGGCAAGAGAGAAGGATGTCAAGTACAAACAACAATGGTGATTTTCTTGGAACAGGGAGGTAGGACTACAAAAAGACAAAAATGAGCTGGGAAGACAATCTGAAGACAAGACTCCTCCCCAATTCCTAGGCTCAAGTGCTCCTTCAGCTTCAGCCTCCTGAGTGGCTGGAACTGCAGGTACAAGCCACAATGTCCAGGGGACACAGTCCCTGATGAACTCTGTAGGTGGCTTTTGTCCTTTGGGTAAACAAAACAATTATAGAAAAAGAAATCAGTGTTTGAAGGTGATTGCTTGCAAACCCAGATGGTCCAGGTTTGATTCCCCAGTCCCCATGTAAAGTCAGATGCACAAAGTGGCATGCATGTTTGAAGTTTATTTATAGGGCAGGAGGCCCTGGTGTACCCATACTCACTCTCTGTCTGCCTTATTCTCTCTGTCTCTATCTCAAAAAAATTATTTATAAAAAGAAGCACTAAAGATTACACAAAATAAAGATATAAAACAAAGTCTTCATATATACTAACAACAATCATGCTGGAAAAGAAATCAGGCAAACAGTTCATTCACAATTGTCTCAAAAATATCTTGGAACAGACACAACCCAAGAACTGAAAGACCTCGCGCCACCACACTCGGCTAACTGAAAGACCCCAAGAATGAAGACTTTAAAACAATGAAGAGAAAAAAACTGAAGAAGACATTAGGAGATGGAAAGTCCTTCCATGCTCATGAATTGGAAGAATACTGAAAAAAAATGGTTATTTACCAAAAGCAATCTCTAGCTTCAATGCAATCTCAACAAAATTCCAACGCCATTCTTCACAGGAATAGGAAAAACAATCCTAAAATTCATTTGAAAGCACAAAAGACCCTGGATAGCCAAAGCAGTCCTGAGCAGAAAGAATAATGCTGGAGATATCACCATATATGATTTCAAATTATATTACAGAACCATAGTCATAAAACAGCATGGTACTGGCACAAAAACAGACATATAGATCAATGACATAGAACAGAAGATCCAGGTATAACTCTTTAGCTATGGACATCTGATTTCTGATCAAAAAATTTACATTGAAGGAAAGACAACAAATGATGTTGGCAAAATTGGATATTCATATGAGGAATGAAACTAGATCATTACCTCTCACCTTGTACAAAAGCCAACTTCAAATGGATCAGATGCCTTTTTAATGAATTTTGCAATAGGAACATATTGCATATTGGTCATATTTCCATCAGATTATCATCATATTGATGGAGCTTGGTTCTTCCTAGTATTTGCTGCCATCTGTAAAAAGCAGGTTTTTCCAACCAAGAATGAGAGCAGCATGGACCAAAGGGCATAAGCATAGTTATTTAAGACTCTTTGATGGGTCTCAACCAAAGAACAGCAGGAGCTTCTCTCTAGAGTCTGTGATCTTCCTATCATAGGATTCTGACTTGGTTCTCAGTACCAGGTATGAATTCTCTCCCACGGAGTGGGCCTCATATCCAATCAGAAAGCAGTTGATTGCCCACATAGGATTTGTGTCACTGCTGCACAGGTGTGTACATCTTGCCCAGCTGGTTAATTCTGTAGCTTGCAGGATCCCCTGCTTGTTCACACTGTTGGTGGCCACTATCCCCAGAAGCTCACATAACACTTTCAGCAGGGAGATAGCTTCCTTCTGAGTTACCTTGTGGTTTCTCACTATTCTGTGGCCTGGTCTGTGTTGTCTTCAGAAATAGGATCTTACCATTTAGCTCTGGTGGGTAACCAATTGCTTTGGCAAATACTTACATTGAGAGATCTCATGGCTCTTCCTGACTAACAGCTCTCTGTTGGGGGAACTCAGTTCTGGCATTGGGATTTACCACCCAGAGCCTATGGTTTTAGAATTAAGTTTTTCCCCCTGCTCTAGGGCTATTCTGCCTGGACAGTCCTCACCCCAATTATTAAGAGGTATATCTTTTAATTAGCTAACTAGTAGGAAAGTTTCTATGGTACCAATTCATGCTATCATTCTTTTTTTTTTTTTTTTTCGAGGTAGGGTCTCACTCTAGCCCAGGCTGACCTGGAATTCACTATGTAGTCTCAGGATGGCCTTGAACTCATGGTGATCCTCCTACCTCTGCCTCCGGAGTGCTGGGATTAAAGGTGTGCGCCACCACACCCGGCTTCATGCTATCATTAGTTTTGTGTATTCCTCTTCCCAACCACACTCCCCCCATCTTCCCTTCCACCCCTGTATTCTGTCCCTCCACTTGCCTTTCAAGTATCTCCTCCTTTCATCCCTCTCGCCTTCCCTTCTCTTCTAGGCTCCTTGCCAATACTTCCAATGCTTACTACAGCTTGCAAACAAATCATGCTGTTCCATGCTAGGAGCTGCCTGCAAGGGAACATGCAGCATTTGTCTTTGTGAGCCTGTGTAACTTTGCTTAATATGATTTTTCCAAGTCCATCCATTTCCTGAAAATTTTGTTATTTCATTTTTCCTTAGCCCAGGCAGGCCTAAATTTCACGATGTAGTCTCAGGCTGGCCTCAAACTCACAGTGATCCTCCTACCTCTGCCTCCCGAGTGCTGGGTTTAAAGGCATGTGCCACCATGCCCAGCTCAGACAAGGACTTTCTGAATAGGAATTTAGTTGCTCAGGAAATAATGCCAACAATCAACACATGTAACCTCATGATATTAACAACCTTCTGTACAGCAAAGGTGGCAGGTAGTTAATTGAGTGAAGGAACATCTCAGAGTGGAAGGCAATATTCACTAGCTTTTTTTTTTTGGTTTTTTGAGGTAGGGTCTCACTCTAGTCCAGGCTGACCTGGAATTCACTATGTAGTCTCAGGGTGGCCTTGAACTCATAGTGATCCTCCTACCTCTGCCTCCTGAGTGCTAGGATTAAAGGCATGCGCCACCACGCCCGGCTAATATTCACTAGTTTTACATTGGACAAAGGCTTGGCATCTAGATTATACAAATAACTCCACAACTGAACACCAATAAATTAAACAATGTAATCAATAAATGGGGATAATGGAATGAATAGATAGTTCTCAAATGATGAAATGTAAATGGCCAGTACACATATGAAATGTTCAATTTCAGGCATCAGAAAAACACAAAGATTATATTAAGATTCCATTTTATAGGGTTGGAGAGATGGCTCAGAGGTTAAAGCAGTTGCTTGCAAAGCCTGACTACCTGGGTTTCATTCTCCAGTGTCCATGTAAAGCCAGATGCACAAGTGGCACATGGGTCTGTGTTTGTTTGCAGCAACTAGATACCCTGGAGCTAGCTAGTGCTCCTCTCTCTCTCACCTCTCCTTGAAATACATATATAAAAATATTTTTTTAAGAAGATTCCATCTTACCCCTGTCAGAATGGCAGTCATGCAGAAAACAACAAATGCTGGTGAAGATGTGGACAAAAAGGAATCCTCACAAACTTCTGGGGGGCATGTAACCTAGTTCCAGCCACCATGGAAGTCAGAATGGAGGGTTCTTAAAAACTGAAAACAGTGTTCACTTTGGCAGCACATATACTAAAAAATTGGAACGATACAGAGAAGATTAGCATGGCCCCTGTGCAAGGATGACATGCAAATTCATGAAGCATTCCATATTAAAAAAAACTGAAAGCAGATCGAACATCTGATCCAACTGTACCACTCCAAGGTATCTGCGGAAGAACTCCAAGTCAGTGTCACACAGAAATGTGTACACCAATGTTTATTACAGCACTAGTCACCATAGGTAAGCAATGGAATCAGCTCTGTGTCCAACAGAGGAATGAAGAAGAAAATGTTGTATAAACAATGATTTTTTAACCATGAAGAAGAATGACACTATATTATTATATAATAATATTATAATATATATATATAATATATAATATTATTTTCAGGAACTGGAGATCATATTAAGTGAATTAAGCCAGTCTCAGAAAGACAAATCTTGTATGTTTTCTTCAGTTAGTGGCTCCTAGATTTTACATAATTACATAAAATCATGTATGTATATATAAACTGAAAATATAAGTGAAATTTTCTGAGGGAACAAGGAGGGCAAATGGAGGAGGGAGGAGTGGGGCTAAGGAAAGACAGAAGTATAGGGATTACGAGGGAATATGCTCAATGTACAATATGTACTTGCATAAAAATTAAAAGCCAAATAAAAACAGAGATTGTTCAACAGACGCAGGCTCTGGGTGCACCAATCTAAGCTTGTTATGAGAACCATCTGGGCTTGAAGCAGGGAAAATGTGGCCAGAGGAAATGAGTCTCAGTCTGGGCCACTGGCAGAATGAGCACTTCAGTTCACATCTGAGGTAGCCTTGGATAAAATGCAATTGTAGACACACCTCTGTGTGAAACAAGAAGTTTTCCCCCTTCTTGTGATGCCAGGGGTTGACTAGGGGTTTGTGCATACTAAGTAACCACTCCACCACAAAGACAAAGACTTTTTCCCTTTTGTTTTGTTTTGTTTTGCCTTCTTTGCTTTTTTCTAAGGATGTGGAGGATGGGGAAGATGCTCAGGATGGGCTCACTAAATCAACTATGATGTCCAGTATTATGTCTCAAAATATACTTTTTCCTTATTTAAGTTAAGATTATTTTTGAAATTTTGTTTTTAATTTAATTTATTTGCACACACGAGAGAGAATCAATAAAAATTCGTATATCAGGGCCTCTAGCCATGGCAAATGAACTCCAGACACATGCTTTACCTGGCTTTACATGGGTACTGGGGAATCAAACCCAGGCTGTCAGGCTTTGCAACCAAATACCTTTAACTGCTGAGTCCTCTCCTGCTCTCAGTTGAAATTTTTTTGTATTTTTGAAGTAGGGTCTTGTTCTAGCCCAGATTGACTTGGAATTCACTATGTAGTCTCAGGGTAGCTTCGAACTTAAAGTGATCCTTCTGCCTCTGCCTCCCAAGTGCTGGAATTAAAGGTGTGCACCACCACGCCCAGTTAAGATGATTTTTAAAAAGCCATAGTTAAGCAGAAATATATAATGAAATTTAATCCTGATCAGGGAAAAGTCAATCATATGAGTTGTTGCTTTCTTCAGAATGGCAGTTGGTAGTCATGGGCCCCTGGAGTTTAATTTTTAGCAGTAATACTTCAGCTCTGGGAACAGCTAGCCTCAAGGCACCTCTGATTGAATAGTTTTCACTTACAGTCTCTAAACTGGCATGCCTCAGAGTCTCTCTTTCCACATGATGCCCTTTGTGGTGGGTGGCAGATTTCCCTGAGGCCTCACCAAATCACAGGCTTTCCCAATGTCACTGGCTGACGGCCAGATTCAACTAAGTGTTGGTGTCATTTTGGGGCTAAAGTCACTCTTCCTTGTGCAATAGTTAGAATTTGATGGAAGCAGCTGCATTCTCATTTGGAGAGAGGAACACAGAGCTACCCTGAAGCACAAACGTGCATCTTGGGGTCTCACAAGCCCATCAGGAGGGGTGACGGGCCTGAGATATTAGAAACCGTAAGAGCTGGGTAGTCAGATCTAGTCTCGGCATCACATCTCCCCTCCTGCTTTGGATCAGTCACCTACCTTCATTGATCTCTGCCTTCTTTGTTTTTCAAATATTTTATTTATTTAATTATTTGAGAGTGTGAGAGAGAAAGAGACAGATAGAGAGGATGGGTGCACCAGGGCCTCCTGCCACTGCAAATGAACTCCAGGTACATGCACCACTTTGTGTATCTGGCTTTACTTGGGTACTGGGGAATTGAACCTGGGTCATTAGGCTTTGCAGGAAAGTGCCTAACCACTTAGCAATCTTCTCTCAAGCCTTGGCTGTGATATTCTTTTTTCTACCTCTTCTGCAATGGTCCCTGAGCCTTGGAGGATGTGATTGAGATATCTCAGTGAGAAAAAAATGCCACTTCTTCTTAGAACTTTGGTAAGTTTTCTGTCACCCCTAATGCTCACTACGATCTGAGAAGAGAAGCTTCTCTAACCAAAAGTGAGAGTAACATTAATATATGGGTATAAACATAAATACTTAGAGGACAATTTTGTGGACATAATATATCTGTGTAACCAAGCAACAGCAGTAGCTTGGCATGCCCAGCCATAGGCTTTTGACTAGGCTTTCAGTACCAGGGATGAATTCCCTCCCATGGAGCAGGCCTCAAATCCAATCTTAGAGCAGTTAGTTCCCCCATAACAGACATACCACAATGACACCAATTGGTACATTTTGCTAGCCATGTAGTTTGCAAGGTCCACTACAGATTAAGACCACTAATGACTTTTCTGCCCCAACAGGCTGCATAGCACTTTCCAGTACTATGATAGTCAATAGGGAGGAGGCTTTAAGCTCAGCTCCAGCTTGATTTCTCAGTGTCCTACAGCCAAAGTATGCAGTGTCTTCAGCAATAGGATCTTACTATCTAGTTCTTCGGGGCAACCAAGAGCCTTGGCAACAGCCTGTATTGTTTCTAGAGCATCAAGGGTCTCCCTGATCAATCACTCCATGGAAGGTACCCCACTCCTGGCACTGACTTTTTGCTGTAGTAATCTATGTCTTCTGGGCAGAGCATTATCCACTCCCAACAATAGTGTTAACTTTGGAACATTATCGAGGGGGAAGCACCTGGGAGAGGAAAGATAGGATTTTGTTGTTAAGGTTCTGGAAGGTTGTTGTTGTGGAGTAGAGAGAAAAGGGGAGAGAGAGGAGAGAATGTTGAGAAGAGGTTGAACTGAGGGAAAGTATATGAGGGAAAACTGTAGAAGGAGCAGTAGATGACTTCCAATTGTAGACTAGGTGAAGAAAAATACAAGCCAGTCCTAAACACCAACCGAGCAATATACAAACACAAAACCTTTATAAAATATATTTGAAAAGGTGGAGATAACCAGTAGCTAAAAGATTTTTAAAAAATACTAGAAACAACAAAAGTTAACTCCAACAAATGATAAAAAAAGAAGGTATATTAAATGTGCATAAAATTCAAAGAGAAAGTCTTGGGCTGTGAAGATAGCTTAATGGTTAAGTACTTCCCTATAAAGCCTAAGGACTGAAATTCAATTCTCCAATACCTACATAAAGCCAGATACAAAAAGTGGCACATGAATCTGGAGTTTGTTTGCAGCAGCTGGAGGCCCTGATGTGCCCATTCTCTCTGTCTGTCTCTCTCTGTTTGCAAATATAAATAAGTAAAATATATAAAAAATAAAGTTGTGCTAGAAAGATGGCCCAGTGGTTAAGGGCACTGGTTTGCAAAGTTGATGGCCTGGGTTCGATTCCCCAGTACCCACATAAAGCCAAATGCACAAAGTGGCACATATATCTGGAGTTTATTTGCAGTGTTAAGAGGCTCTGGTGATCCCATACTCTCTTTCTCTCTATCTCTCAAATAAAATAAATTTCAAATAAATAAAATAATTTTTTTAAGTAAAAGGAAGTTATCGTGTTGATCATTGTTTTTGCCTTGATGGGATTGGTTTTGAACTCTTCCCTCCCTGTGATGTTTCCTTTAGCAACACTTCCTGATATGGAGATGTGATTTATACTTCTAGTTCAAACCTACAGAACCAGCATTGCTCCGGTGGAGATCAGACACATTACCTTTTGGTGATGAGTTCTGCAGAGAGTTCCCCCTCTTTCACTCTCAGCGTGATGACTCTGCCGGTACTGTTAGGATGAGGGGTAAGTGGGAGCCCCTGGCCCCTTGCAGCCCCTGTGTTTTGGTGTTAGCATATGGGGAAGGGGAAGCTGTGGAATATTGCTTGACGGTGTTCCTACAGATCTGGTTTCTTCTCTGCTTCTGGTTCTTCTCATCTTGCAAGGCTGTGTGTGTGCACGTGCACTTCCCTGGGTCTCCACCACTCTTGTGGACAGAGCCAGTTGTGTGTGAGGAGAAGCCCTTCCTGGCCCACCTAGACAAGCCCATCCACACTGATTAGCAGCCAGTCCCTCCTGCTTCTCAGTGAAAGTCTCACCTGGCTTACCAAGTTCATTGACAGATACTATCTCTTGCAGGAAAAGAGCACACTGCATTTTAGCTTGTCTCTTTCCTCTCCCTGGGTCTTGTTGGTGAGACTTCTTTTCATCTACCATCTTACCTGGCTCAATGGCCTGTGGAAAGGGGACCATGTCTTTCACCTTCCAGACCTAATATATCTCTGGAAATATTTGCATACTAGCAGGATGACAAAAGCTTGAGATCTGATGTTTACTCTCCTTTACTGGTGGCCTTGACTTTAGTGGCCAAGTCCTCCAGAAAAAGGAGACTCAGGTTCTGTGTGGCAAGTGGAGGGGATTAGCTGGGGCTGCAGACACTTGCTTAGTTCCTATCAGGGAATATTGTCTCTTGGAAGGTCTGATTGCCATGGCTACTGGCATCTAGGCATCTGCTAGGGTCTCTAGATGACTAGCCATCTCTGTGAGGGCCAGAGGCTAATGAAAACCCCTGGCAGCTAGCTGCCTCAAGTCTCCACCCCAGGGAAACTTGGGTTTGGGGTGCCAAGTGGAGCACTTCTAGATGATTTAATTAACCAGAGTTTTGGCTTATGAGAATAAATTCTGATTTTTCAAAAATAAAATATAGATTTGCCAAAGCAGACCAAGGCATTTAATGCTGTCACTCTAAGATGAAGCCTCTTAGGAACACCTGAGTGGGAGGTGATTTCTAGTCTATAGACTGCTCCCAGCCTATTGGGTTGCTCAATAGGCAGAGCAGGTATATGCTTAAGGTGGTGGCAAGATGGAGCCATTCCCACATGCAAAACTAATTTCCAAAACTTTATCTTGAAATTTGCAACCAGAAAATACTGAAATATGGTGCTTCAATAACAAATTTTAAGTAAGTTTTTTTTTGCTATTGGTTTCAAATTGTCCGGAAGGTATAAGCTTTTAGAATTCGGAACCTCTAAATGTCTTGAACTGATCAGACTCTATCCCCACCCCAAAACTTTCCTGAACCTTGGCTGTCAGAATTCATGCAAAGTTGGGCTGGAGAGATGGCTCAGCGGTTAAGGCACTTGCCTCCAGTGCCTAAGGCCCCTGGTTCAATTCCCCAGGACCCACATAAGCCAGACCCACAAGGTGTGCGTGCACTCTCTCTCTCTCTCTCTCTCTCTCTCTCTCTCTCTCTCTCTCTCTCTCTCTCTCTCTCCTCTCTGCTTGAAAAATGAATAAATAAAATATTTTTAAAAAATTAAAAAAAGAATTCATGCAAAGTTGTGTCCTCAATCTGGAGTCCAGTCTAGAGAGTGCAGAATACAGCCTGTTTTGTATCCTAGTTCAGAGCCTCCGGTGGTTCTTCTTACTTAAATGCTGGTTTCTGAATACCAGAATCTCACATGTAGTCACACATGAGCAGGAGTGTGATGTGAAAATTAGTGTCTGTGTCTTATTAGGACAAATATATGGGAGAGAGAGGTCTCTTGGACCGCTGAACATCTTGTTTTGCTTAAAGAACTTCCTCAATGCAAACAGAAATATCTTGTTTTCTCCATGTGCTCCTCACCCTTGCCCCGTCTGCTGCTGTGCTAGAAGAGGAGCCAAAGCTGGGGAGCACAAAGGTTTGACTCGAGCTCCACTTGGCACCCCAAGCCCAAGCTGGGTTAAACCAGATTCCCTGGGGTGGAGACTTGAGGCAGCTGCCAGGGGAACTCATTGGCCTCTGGCCCTCACTGGGATGGCCAATGGGAAAGGACAATGGTGATATCCCCAAGAGTACCAGGCTGTTGAGACAAGGACATCTTCTCTTCATTTTCAGCTGGACTGCTGTCAGTGGCCCTGATTCTATACCTGAGGGTAAGAGCAATTCTAGTATGTTCTAGGCTGGGTGGGTGTGTATGCCCAGGCCTGGCTGGGATGTTCCTTTCTTCAGCAGTGTGGGGATGGTTATAGAGAAACTCAGACCAAGGTAGCACTGGTGGGGTCTCATAAGCCTCGGGCTCTTCTCCAATTCTCCAGAGCTCCAAGAGAGTATATTCCTTCTCTATTCTAAGTGTCTGAGATCCTGAATTTTGTCCATTTCGCTTTGGCAGCCTGTCTACTGATAAAAGTTGGGTCTTAATGAGATGGGAACATTGTTCATGGATGGAGTTGAGCTAGATGAAGGAGGAAAGGGGATGCATTGCTTTGGTTTGATGAAGTGGGCAATGCAGAAGCAGCTTGGAGAAAGCTAGGCTGAGGTCTGACCTCAGACCTGAGTCTACAATTCATTTCTACTACTTAGTTCTATTCAGAAAATGGATATTGAACTGATGCATAGGCCAGGCACTTTGTTTAGTTATGATACACTAAGATGGATGTGGCCTGGCCATTGTCTGAAGGTGTGGAACATCTGTCACTATGGGGCTATTTTAGAGTATAATTGAGGGGTCACGTGACACAAAGAAAGAGGAGTCTGGAATATAGTGAGAAACGTGATGGAAAGCCTTAGTTTTATTTATTTATTTATTTATTTAGGTTTTTTGAGGCAGGTCTCACTCTAACCCAGGCTGATCTGGAAGTCTCAGGGTGGCCTCAAACTCATGGCTATCCTCCTACCTCTGCCTCCCAAGTGCTACCACGCCCAGCCAAAGCCATAGTTTTGAAAGGTATTTGCTGGCAGAAGTACCTGGACCTGCCTGCCTGGTCTTTGCAGAGCCCACTCCTTGTTCGAGAGAGCACTGCATCTGAGCTTCGCAGTGGCCTTCCCTGTAGAAGCAGAGGTGAGATTGGAGAGGATCTTAGAAATCCAGGCAGTTTCTTGTGTGTCTAGAGTACATGCTCAATCAGAAGTTCTTGATGCCTATGGCTTGAGGAATCCTCCGAAGAGGCACGGAGCTTGCTCTTGTCATTTTTTTAAAAAAGGTGGTTGTGGGAACAAACTTTTCACTTACTTTTTGTCAACCAGGGGACCATTGGCCCCAGGCACTTTGCTAAAAATCAGGATGCTTTCAATAAGGACTTCCTTCATGAGCTGAGTCATCCAAAAACTGTCCTGCAGGAATTCTGCTTTGCCAATTCCTTGAGAGTACACGTGTGTATGTGGTGAGGGGTGGGCATGAGAAAGCTATCAGCTCTGCCAGGGCTGAGTGAAAGCTGTGTGGTAATCCTGTTAGGAGCCAGATAAAGCTGACTCAGCTCTGGTTCTATCATTTATGATTAGATTGTACCATTGTGAAACTGCCAATACACCATTTCTATTTTATTATTTTTTTGTGGCACTGGGCATTGAACCTGTGGTCTCATACATGTTAGGTGAGTGGTCTATCACTGAGCTATTTTTTTTATCTTTAAGAATGAAAATTATGGGGCTGAAGGGATGGCCCAGATGTTAAGGCACTTGCGTACAAAGTGGGTTTGATTACCCAGCACCCACATAAAGCCAGATGCACTAAGTGGCTCATGCATCTGGAGTTCATTTGCAGCCAATAGAGTCTCTGGCATACCTATTTTTTTCTCTCTCTCTCTTTTGCTCTCTGCTTGCAAAGAAAAAAAAACACTAAAAAACCTGAGCATGGTGGCACACTCCTTTAGTCCCAGCACTTGGGAGGCTGTGAATTCAAGGCAATGCCTAGGCTACAGAGTAAGTTCTATATCTGTCTGGTCTAGAGTAATACCCTACCTTAAAAATAAAATAATAAAATAAAAAGAGAAAGCCAGGCATGGTGGCACACACCTTTAATCCCAGCACTCAGGAGGCTGAGGTAGGAGGATCGCTGTGAGTTCAAGGCCAGCCTGAGAAAACATAGTGAATGCCAGGTAAGCCTAGGCTAAAAGGAGACCCTACCTTGAAAAACTAATATATATATATATATATATATATATATATATATATATATATAACACATAAATAAATAAAAATAAAAAAGCGTGGCAATTAAATATCATTAACAGAGATTATATTGATTGTAAACCAACATTTCGTTCTCTTCAAGCTCTTAAAGTACATTCAAAAGAAAGGCTATGGAAGTGTTAAATGAAATAAATCCAAAAGTGCTTTATGCAAATAATACTCCAAGCCAGGTGTGGTGGCTCATGCCTTTCATTTCAGTACTTGGGAGGCTGAGGTAGGAAAATCAATGTGTGTTCAAACCCAGCCTGGGCTACCAGGAGAATTCTATGTCAACCTGGTCTACAGTAAGATCCTATCTCAAAAAATAAAATGAAAATTAAGAAAATCAAAACAAAGCAAATTATATTCTAAGGATCCCACTGAGCAGATTAAGACACTGAGTCCAAGGAACCCTTTGTAGTGATCTTTGAGGCAGTGGGAAGTCAGAACAGGGATCCTTTTCAATTTCCTGACCTCTAAAGGGAGTTATTTTCCTTCATGGAGTTCTTATAAAAGTGAAAATCAACAATGTGTAAAAGCTTCTAGCATAAAGGGACTGGGAGATGACTCCGTGAATAAGAACGCAAGCAGAAGGACCTGAGTTCAAATCCCAGCACCACCATAAAGAGCCAGATGTGGCTGCACACGTCTGTAACCGCAGCCCTGAGAGAAGCAGAGACAGGATCGCTGGGGCTTGCTACCAGTCTGAGGACAGTGGTTCAGTGAGAGACCCTGTCTCAAGGAAATACGGAGGCAAAGTGCTGAAGAAGGATTCTTGATGTTCTCCTCTGGCCTCTCTATATATGCACATGGGGTGTGTACATCCACACCCCACCCAGCCCACACTTGTTACACACATATATGCACATGTACACACACCCTTCTAGTAGGGAACTGGCTTGTATGGGGATCTAGTGAATAATTCTCTCAGCCTTCTGGTTTTCCCTTTTGTTCTGGCATTAAAGCATTTTGTGGGCTTTAGTGTTCTATCTATCTTTCCATCTATCTATCTATCTATCTATCTATCTATCTATCTATCTATCTATCATCTATCTATCTATCTATCTATCTATCTATCTATCTATCTATCATCTATCTATTTTTGTTTCTTTCTTTCTTTCTTTTTTGGTTTTTCGAGGTAGGGTCTCACTCTAGCTCAGGCTGACCTGGAATTCAATATGTAGTCTCAGGCTGGCCTCAAACTCACATCAATCCTCCTACCTCTGCCTCCCAAGTGCTGGGATTAAAGGCATGCACCAAGATACCCAGCTTAGTGTCTTTCTTGCTGGAGGAGTTGGGACCAGATTTGGTGACCTCTTCCCTCTATGTAGCTCTGTATCTTGTAAGTCCCAGAGGGGAGCTGGCCCTTACATTTCACAAGATCCTGTTTTTACTACTGAAATTCCAGCAGGTCAAAGTGGAATTTATTCTATATCCTAATATACATGATCCTTAAGGACTAAAGAACATTGTAGCCTTCTTTTTGTGTAACTTTATTTTTATTTTAAAATGTTTTTTATTTATTTGCAAGCAGAGAAAGATAAAAGGGACACACACAGAGAGAATGGGCATGCCAGGGCCTCCAACCACTGCAAACGAATTCCAGATGCATGTGCCACTGTGCATCTGACCTTATGTGGTTACTGGAGAATCAAACTTAGTTTGTTTGACTCTGCAGGCAAGCATCTTAACCACTGAGCCATCTCTCTGGTCCCTGAAATTTTACTTTAAAAATATATTTATTTATTAATTTATAAGGAGAGAGAGAGAGAGAGAGAGAGAGAGAGAGAGAGAGAGAGAGAGAGAGAGAGAGAGAGAGAGAGAGAGAGAATGGCACATCAGGTCCTCTAGACACTGCAAACGAACTTCAGATACATGCACCACTTTGTGCATCCAGCATGTACATGGGTACTGGGGAATTGAACCCAAGTCATTAGGCTTTGCAGGCAAATGCCTTAACCTCTGAGCCATCTCTCCAGCCCCTTCATTGTGTAATTTTAAAAGGCAACAAATCCATGTTTGAGGTTTGGCTAGGAAGGCTAATGCAGGGAAAGCCAGAATGGTGACTTAGATGTCAAATCGCACCTGTGTCCTGCTCTTGTTTATTTGTTACCCTTGGACAGGAATTACTGAACCTCTCTAGTGCCCAGATTTCTTCTGTGGAGTTCTACCCCCAGGAGAAAAGAAGCCCTGAGCCAAAGATCTCATGAGTTTTACAGCTGTAACCGTAAGGATGAAGGGATGAGCTGACTCACAGCAGGGCACATGAAATCTTATAGGTTTCAGAACAAGCATTTTTCCTAAAATCCCTTTTTGGGATTCTCTTCCTCACTTTCTCATCTAACTCACCTCTTCCTGTCTTGGGACAATTTTATTTAAATCAGTTGTTGAGAATATCTATGTTCAGTAGAGGGCGATAGAGGCCCACAGACCATACAATTGAGTCTTGAACAGGCCCGTTCTCCTAAGGAGCAGAACTTGGCTCTGGCCTTTGTGTCTGTCTGTCTTCTTCTTCTTCTTCCTCTTCTTCTTCTTCTTCTTCTTCTTCTTCTTCTTCTTCTTCTTCTTCTTCTTCTTCTTCTTCTTCTTCTTCTTCTTCTTCCTCTTCCTCTTCCTCCTCCTCCTCCTTCTTCTTCTTTTTTTCTTAAATATATATTTATTGTCCATAATGAGTTACATTATTTAGAGGGCAAACAATGAGTTGTTATCCCCAATTCCCCAATGCCCCCCTCCCCATCCCCAATCATCTGGATATCCTCCTCCGTGGGCCATCTGGATCAGTCCTTGTGGCAGGGGACCCTGGATAGCCTAGTACTCAGCCCAGTCCTCCTGGCCCAAGTGTGTTGATACTGAAGGGTGCCATGCTTCTGGATAGTCTCCTCCACCATGGCTCTTACAATCTTTCCACCCTCTCTTCCGCATAGTTCCCTGAGTCATGGTGGATGAGCATTAAGGCTTGTGTCTGCCTTCTATGTGTCAGTCTCAACTCTTACTTTGCCTATAAGGAGCTTGCTCACAAAGCCTGATGGCCTGGGTTAGATTCCCCAGCACTCACGTGAAGCCAGATGCACAAAGTGGCGCATGGATCCTGAGTTTGTTTGCTATGGCTGTTGGCCCTGGTGGCATGCCCATAATAAAGACTATAATAATACAATAATTAATAAGTAAGAAGCACATTCTAGGGGTTGAAGATGTAGCTCAGTGGTACTTGATAGCATTAGCCCTGCCCTGGATTTGATCCCCAGCACTGAGGGAGACCACATGATGTCATCTGGGCATGGTGGTGCACAACTATAATCCCAGCCTTTGGGAGGTTGAGGCAGGAGGATTGCCCTGAGTTTAAAGCCACCTACATAGTGAGACTCTGGGCTCATTTGGGCAATATAGTAGTTAGACTCTGTCTCAAAAAAAGAAAGAAGAAAAGAAAAAGAAACACATAAATATTATGTTCTTACAATAATAAATGAACTAACAAGGAACAGTTACAGAGAGATATTAT
>PVHP010033697.1:0-19511 GCA_004024765.1 Zapus hudsonius
GGGGGGTTGTATATGACCAAAAGCAATAGTAAGAAATCAGACCAGCTGAGTCAGGCAGCTGTTAGTGGGAGACCAAGAACCCCCATGCCGAGAAGTGGGAAGATTGAACTACACTCTCTACTAGATAGCTACATTACAATCAGAAGTAATGGCCAGAGACCATCAAAAAACCATAAAGTGTTTGGGGCTTACCTCAACTGCACACTATACACTTCAAGGTTGGTTTGGTCTTGGTGAGGTAGGAGGATGGCTCTTGGTGGCAATGGTATTGTGGGTGTGTTGAGAGGGATTAATTGGGAGTTGTTTTATTTTTAACCTGGAGGCCTCCCAGAATGCAATTCACTTTGAGGCATGATGAAGAATGTCATATTTGGGGAAATATAAGCCAGTCTCCATGGAAAAGCAATGCCATCATTCTGTGGTTGACAAGGGCCCTGGTCCAAAGACTGGTTTCTTGAACTAAATCATTAGCACGTACCACCTCCATGGTTACTGCAGCCTTTCGAACTTCCTTGGTATCATACAAATCGAGCTAAGATGAGCAGATTCGCCAGCCACTTCCCAGTCTTCACAAGGATCCCTAGACTTTTAAGTACAGACCTTGTGGTGACATCAGGCCTCTACTGGGCAGGTGACATGGTAGGTGAATGATCAGATATCCTCAGCAACATGTTCATAAATTTCCAGGAGTAGTCAACATTTGTGGATAATAACAAAAACACAATCTGTGGGTAAGTTGTGTAGGTGTGCACAATACAAAACACCCAGTCCCAGAGGAAAACGCCACTTAGTCTTAGCTATAGTCACAAACACAAGTCCCCACGACTCAGGAAAGGGAAGAAGGCTTGTTTTTTTCCTCAGCAAATTCTGATTGTTTGTTAAGAAAGTTGTTATTGTGTGCTTTTCTGTGGTTAATCAAGTATCTTGCTCCAATCAGAATGTGTCTACGTGTTGATTTCAGAAGTACTTACCAACCTCAGGTTCAGCACTGCCCTCTGATCACAAATGGGACATTACAAAATGCCCCTCCATAGGCAAAGCTTTCAAAGAGCCTCAAAGAACCTTCCATTCCCCCATAATGCTCTGCTTCCCCTGGTACAATGTTAACAAAAAGATACGGTGCTTTAAAAACTCAGGATATTTACTGACAATAATCTGGATTCTCAGCATCCATTTGAACATCTAGCTATTCTGAAATTGCCAAAGAAGCCCAGCGAGTCTGAATGGCTTCATCCCCCCTTTCTAAACAGGATCCGATGCACAGCTGGCCCAGTCCTCAGCTCTGCATCTTATCAGTGAAGTCCTCCTTTCTACCCCCAGTGGACTCTGGGAATTATTGAGTGTGTTCCAGTAGTCCTCAGAGGCCTTGTAAGGTCCTTGTTGACACAGAACCCTTTCAGAATGAACCTCAGTTTTCCCTCCCAAGTGCTCATACCCCCTGATTTTCCCTGCAAGAAACCCAGTGTACTATCCTTCCTCTATATACCCAGGGCATCCAGTCCCCACTAATGCTAACGGATATCTACTTACCCACAAACCCTGCTTTATAGGAAATAGGTTCCTTGGCACCACACTATGCTGAAGGGATCAAGTGTTTATATAATCCCCCCCTTCCTATGACCACCTTACACAAGTCCATCAAGTAGCTCCCAAAACCATTTGGTGGAACTTATAAGATCCCCCAGAAGATTGCCTTGTGCCTTCCCCAGTGTTTCCATATAGTCTCCATGATGTCAGTTCTGTTATTGTATACATTCTATACGTGATTCATGAAGAACTATGCCTATTGCTCACAACCCACAATGTGTGCTCGCACACAGAGTGTGAAGTGAATACTGATGGGTTACTCAGTGCCATGCTTGAGTTCAGTGGTAATTCTCGAGAAAGGAATGGTATGCAAGCTCTTCCTAACAGAAGTGACTGCGGATGTCAGCATCCAGAAAAGGACACAGAGTGTTCCTGCCTCAGAGGAAGGCAGGCCTCAGTCAGCACCATGCTCGTTCATGTGCAGAGTGGGCCAAGCAGTGTCACACAGTGTCACACAGTGGCAGGGGACACTGGCAAAATAAATGCTCTGCTCACTCTGGCATCCCGATCATTCCCAATCCCACTGTTGCTTCTATGGATCATTCAATCTATAAAAGCTTATTGAATTCTGAGCTTATTATTTGTGCAATTTTCTGTACATATTTTTATTCTAAAAAAACTGAAAAAAAGAAAGGAGACAATTGGCTATGAATCTATATTCAGTGTTTCCTGGGCAGAAACACATCTCTCTCACCCAGGACCTCTCCTGGTGTGGGGCAGACATGTGTTTTATTGTGGTCTAATGCAGGATCTGGCATACAGTTGGGGGCAGCATCTTCTTACTGGCACAGCTCTGGGCAGTGAGGATCACGGCCCCTTCTCCCTGTGTCTCATTGTAATGAGAGCACCTCTGTGAGTTACCATCACCCAGTCCTCATTCACACAGGTCTCTTCTGAGGAATACATTGGTGGTACAAAGCTCTATCCTAACCTTTCTTTGATAGACCTTCATCCTTCACCCCAAAAAGCCTGTATCAGACTCTGCAGCAGAAGCAGGAATACATATGTGTGCACAGCTGCTCTTAGGAGAAATAGCTATGAAGCCATGGGGTCTGAATGTGTCATCGAATGAAAGGACAAAGTACCCCACAAAGAGCTCATGAGTGTGTGTGTGTGTGTGTGTGTGTATGTGTACATGTATGTAAGTGTGCACATGAGTGTGTGGAGGTCAAAGGACATCTTGCAGCCTGGTCCTTGTTATCCATCTTGTTTGAGTCAGTGTCTCTCATTCACAACTCTGTTCATCAAGCTAGCTGGCTCCAGAATTCTGGAAGATTCTCCTGTCTCTGCCTTCCTTCTCACGATAAGAACCCTGGGATTACAGACACTTGCTGCAAAATCTAGTTTTATGTGGGTTCCAGGGATACTTAGGTATTAGAGGTTCCCCAGCATGTGCTCTATCCACTGAACCATCTCCCAGGCCCCAGAAAGGGCTCTGGAATCTAGAGGGCTTCTGAGAATTCTCCCTAAGGAGATGAAATGTAACTTGGGTAGAGAGTTCACCAAGTTCACCTAGCAGTCCATCAAACATTATCTACATAAAGATGTTTCTCTCTAACCAGGCGTGGTGGTGTACACCTGTAATCATACGGAAGCTGAGACAGAAGGATTTCCATGTGTTCAGGGCAGCATGATAAAAAGCAAGCTTCCACCTAACTCCTCCAAACCGAGAGATAAAATTGTCTCACTCTTCTCCAGATCCATCTCAGAAGGGTATCACACTCTCCAGAATATTCCAGACTTTCTCAGCCTCCAACTTCTGACAGTTGAGCACACGACAAAGCTGTTGTCACATTCTGTCATGCATAAGAAGCATAATTTTGAGCAGATCAATATTCCACTGTCTGGTTAATATAGATGCAAATAAAAAGCATGGGGTACACAGAAGAATGCTAACGCCCTTCAAGAGATATGGCAGAACTTGTGTAAGGATTAACGGTGCATCTGAGGACACTGCAGATGGAATTAAGGTTGCTGACCTCCAGACAGGGAGATTCTCCCAGGTTACCTGTAAGGATCCAGTTTAATCCTACAGGCTTTTAAAAGTAGGAGCTGAAGGGAAGGGAGAAGAAGGAGGATAGTGGATGGCAAGGAAAGAAGTAAAATGAGGGGAAGGGGAAAGGAAGGGAAGAAGGTAAAGAAAGAAAGGAAAGGAAGGGACGACTCAAGGCAATAGCCCACATCTGGCCATGATGATGGAGAAAGAAGGTCACAAGCGAAAAAATATAGCCAAGTCTCCAGGAGCCAAGAATGGCTGTCCATGGATAACCTGCAGAAAAAATAAAAATGGAACCCCAATCTTACAACCACAAGGAATCAAATTCTGTCAAAAACCTGAATTAGCAGAGACAGACACTTCTCTAGGGCCTCTAGGAAAACATGCAGAAGTGGCTTTTGGTCATACCGAAGACCCCCAAGTAGACTTCCGGTGCAAAGAACTGTCCAGCAATGATACATTTGTGCTGTTTGAGGCTGATAACTGCCTGAAGGGAAGTCTCCCATCAGATCGGTTTCAACAGTGGTCATCAAAGAAGGAGCTCTGAGGTTGATTCCTCTCTGTTCTGCTCATTCATCGCTATGGCTCTGGAGAAGCCACTCCCTCTCTGCTCCTCAGTTTCTATAGCTGCATTGCTTAAAAGCAGCTTCACGACATTAACTTGAAATCCCCCCACAGTACGTACCCTTTGAACAGCCCTGATTCCTTTTGAGAAATATTAGCTTCTCAGTTGGCAATGGTATATTTGCTGTGCCCAGAACACAGTAACTGATTTGGCTTTGTGGCATAACCATTTTTCAGTTCAATATGCATTAAGTGACTAAATGCCTATGATGTGGGAAGTGCTCTCTCTCTCTGTCTCTCTCTCTCTCTCTGTCTCTGTCTCTCTTGACGTAACTCCAAAAATATTGACATTTGACACACGTGTGCTATGCCTGCATGTGTGGTGTCCTCATGCACATGTGTGTGCCTATGCATGTGGAGACCAGACGACAACCTTGATGTCATTCATCTGGTACACTACTTTCTTGTTTATGAGACAAGGTCTCTCATTGGCCTGGAGTTTACCAAGCAGGATAGGCTTGACTAGCTAGTGAGCTCCAGGCATCCTCCTGTCTCCGTTTCCCAATGCCAGGATTAAAGGCATGGGTCACCACCCCCAGCAATTTTATGTGTACTGTACCCCCTGAGGCATCAGCTCAGCCCTAATACCCATGCTCTGGAAGATGTCACCATCCACTGGAGGAGATGGTATTGTCCCATGGTCCTGCCTTCTGGAAGACCTCAGCTTCTTACAAAATGAAGACAGTGGAAACAGGATGAGTCTTGGCTGGGACTTGAGATGATCAGTCCCCATGTGGCCTGCTGCTGACAGTGACCTTCAAAGACTCGTCTCCTCATCTGCTGCACATCCATGATCTCCCCAGCCATACCTCATGGCTTGACTTGTTTTGAGAGTAGAATAAGATAATGTCTGGGAAAGTCATTTTACAAGCACCAAGCTCGGAAAATGTGAGTGCCCAGTGTGAGCAAGCAGATGGCTAATTTAACCCCAGAAATTCCAACCCAGCGTTAACCCTTCCTGTCTCCCCCAATACAGCTAGCAAGCACCTTCATTTACACAGTCTGTCATTTCACTTCCATTCTCCGGGTGCCCTTTCCCTCCTCTACCGTTCTCCACTAGAAACATTGTAGGATGCTCAGATGTGGCCCAGCCCCCGCCGAGCACATGCATATGCATGAGGTAGAGCTCTTGCCCCTTGGAGATACTGATGTCACAACTCTGGGGAAATAGCTAAGTAACCATGACAACATGGCTCAGTGTTGCATCCTTCTTTGGAGGGCTCTGGGATGGCCAGCCCTCCAGGCAGGCAGGACAGTGACATCCCCTCGGCAAGGAGTGTTGAGTGTCCAGGTGATGGCAGTCGGCCAGAAGTGACAGAGGGCCATCCACGCGTCCTTCCATCTGGCCTCCCCTTGCCTACTCTGCTGACTGGTGGAGTAGCCTGTGATTTATCAGGCTGAGCGTCCCACTCGGGAGCGATGGTGAATTGGGAACAGCAAGGGAAGCTGGGAAATATAACTTACTGTCTGGAGGGTTGGGGTCAGAGATTTGATCTTTGTCAATTTCTTTCCCATTGTAACCAGGTGCCAGGGACCCTTGGGTAGCTACTCAGGAAGATTTTAATATTTTAAAGTTATTATCTGCATCGAGCAAACTCTGCAATGTGGGCAAAGGTGGGAACAGGACAGGTTCTGGATTGAAAAGCACCTGGCTTTGGGATGTGAGTTCTCCTCTCCAATCTCCTTCCTGTCAATAATAATAATTTAGTCACTGCCTTACTGCCAAAGTGAATTTTCTCAGAGAAGCCCCCTCACCACTATATTTTCAGGACTGTTTGTAAAGTGTAAGTATGTGTTTAGAGCTCACACCATGGACTGCTGAGATTTTGGAACTGCTTTATTCCATTTTCTCAGCCCCTCCCACTGCCCAAAAGTAATAATATATCAGGACTCAGCATGAGTTCATTGCAGCAGTCAATTTCAGAAACATTTCCACTATTAAAAAATAATAATTTAATGGGGCCCCGGTGTATGCATGTTACCCTATTGTTCAGGGCTGTAATTTCAATAGCATTATTAGAAAGGAACAAAGCCCCCTCACCAACAGGATGTATATGAAGGGCTTTATTCTAAATGTCATGCTCAGACAATTCAGGAGTTTGTGGAGGAAAAGAAAGCAACACAGTTCACTGAATAAACAATGAAGTGAATGGGCAGTCACTGCTCCAACACAGGGCATGGCTCTGTCACCATCCAGCTTGGATAGCTTTCTGAGACCCCCTAAGGCACCAAGGGCCTGTCTGGATGCTATGATCCTCTATAAGCAAACCTACCTCCTCAGAGCCACATGCCCGAGCCAACAGGCTCCAAGTTACAGAAAGTAGCAGTCCCAGGTGGCCCCAAGGACTCTGGTCAGAGGACCCCTGGCGAGGAGATGTCATTGCCCTCTAAGTCTACCTTGGCCTCTGCTGGTGCAAGCTCTTCTGTTTTCATTACCTGCCACATGGCCATCTGATCTCTGCCACTCATCAACCACCCAGGACGGGAAGGCTGTGACTTCTGGCCACCTGCCAAGAGAGCATCTTGGGACCCCAGGCTCACAAATGTCAGGACAGTAGCGCTCCTTCCACCACCTAGTAAGAAGAGAAATTTACAAATGAACTCATAAGCAAAAGCACAATTCACAAGAAGGGCAGATTCCCCAATGCTACGTGGGCAAATGCCACAAGTTCCAGCCATGTTAATCCTATTACCAGACAAATGCATGAGATTATGTTCCACTGGGCAACCTTCTACCCTGGGAAAGAGGAAGTCACCTCGGCTGTCCAGGACACTTTGTTTAGAACCTGGGGCCACTGTAGCAGCTGCGTCTAATCGGGCACATTCAAAATTAGCCAAACGGTAAGCTAAAGAGCCATTTATCACTTCCTGTCCCTTGAGACGCCTCCGCAAGATGGTGTCCTGACACTTGGTGCAGCTGATTAAGTATGCACACAGGCAAGGTGAGCCAGATTGCTGACCCCGAGTCATGGGACTCTGACACAGGTGGAACACTCATCTCCTGACCCAAATGCCACACTCAGAAATTCCGGAGGCTTTGTATACCTCAGGATTCTGTAGCAAAGGCATAGAACTTGACTCTCGCCAATCACTTAGAAAAATCACATTCTTACAGAGGTCCAGGCAGCTCACAGAACAGGAGGAGGGCAAAATGAAAGACTCATTGTCAAGAAACAGACTTTGCAAATAGGTGACTCTCCTTTGCTGGCTCCTCAAGCCTTCCCTCATCTTCAGGTTGCTTGCATGAGTGCCCTCGAGGTAAAGAGTGTATGAAGACATAGCACGTGCACATTCAACCCTCTCTTGTGAGGCTGAATGGAGAAGGGGGTTCCCTCTGCCTTGTGCCCCTGTGAGGAGAAGAGGAGAATACTCATACGCCAATCTATAACTCTATTTGCCCAACACATGGATAAGAACTTTAAGTCATTTATAACTAGTTCTGGATATTTCACTTTTATTTTATTCAATTAGACAAGTCTTCCAACACACACACACACACACACACACACACACACTATATATATATATACACACACACACACACACACACACACACACACACACACACACATACACTCCCATGTTCTCAGAATCACTACCAAAACTTTCCTATGAAATCCTGTTGTCTGTGGGGGAAAGTGTGATTTTATAGATGCTAATTGCATCTTTCCAAAGCCTTAGAATCAAGCATGTTTTTTCACCTCCCTCATGAAGGATTTATTGTTCCAGGAATTGTTCTTTTGACACAAACAATAAAAATTCAAACAAAATATGTATGATAACTGCTTTCAGTCCCTGGAAAGAAACAATAGAAAACTTTGATCCCTGAGATAAAAAAAAAAGACACAAGTAATTTAGCATCATGAGAGCCATTTTCAAGTGAGAGATTAAGGACTGGGAGCTAAGATAAGGCCTGACATTCTTTCCTGATTTTTGAAACACTGACCAAAGTTCTGGAAAGCTAAAGAAGCTAGAATTTTCAGCACAGTAGAAAAGAGGGAGAGAGAGATTTTCAGAAATCTGTATACATGTCCTAGAGGCTTTGGTTGATGGGCTCATGGATTGCTCACAGGCCATTCATTCACAGGTCATTCAGAAGTGCCAGTGAGCCACTCTGAGAGAGTGTTGAGTATGGATTGAGTACCTACAAGATGAGCAACTCCAGAAATTCACACAGGGTTTGGAATTCATCGACTACTTTTCAGAAGAAGTGGAGCTAAATTAATCCTGTAGTAAAGGCTAATTTAGATTGGCCGTAATCGTGTTTAAAATCGAGTCTTGAGCATATTCACATCTCCCAAGTAAATTACCAACGTATGTATGGAACATTAATCACTCTTTAAAAATACAAAATGTAGTTCAAAACAACATAAAATTTACAATGCCCAACTTTGAATAAAAATAGCTAGTTATATAAGAAGCAAAGGGATCTATAGTCATAATTAATTCACCCAACAGAAACAGATGCAGAACTGATGGGCATGGTGGGGAAAAATGATCGCTGTTAAGATGGTCCGCATGCCCAAGTAGATCAAAACAGGACCATAATTAGGAGATGAAAGTAAAAATCCTGGGACTACACATAAAAGAATCACCAGTCTACAACATCATCTAAGCTGCATATAATATGAATATCAGAAGAAAGTGGATTGAAAAATGGGAAGCCCGTGGACAAATGGACAGAAAGTAGCATGTGTAACGTGGAACTCCAAATCCAGAGAGGTAGTACATGCAATTAGCCCCAAGCAGAATATCATATCCCACCAAGCACATCAAAACCCAATAAATAAAAAATAGTAACCACAAGAAGTCTTCAAACTTACGCAGAAAATGAAGACATTTAATGCACACGAATGAAGAATGAAATAAGTGTTTACTAGAAACTGCAAAGTGGAAGACAAAGGAAAGAGCTTTTAAGTGCTGAAAAGAAACCCTGTCAAGAGATTTCCATGCACAGTGAATATATCTTTCAAAAGCAAACACAAGGGGCCGGGGAGATGGCTCTGTGCTTAAGGGCACTTGATTGCAAACATGCCACCTGCTGGGGTTCGATTCCCCAGTGCTCACATAAAACCTGCCACACAAAGTGTCACATGCATCTGGAGTTTGTTTGCAGAAGCAGATACCTTGTTATGCTCATTTTCTCTCTCTCTCTCTCTCTCTCTCTCTCTCTCTCTCTCTCTCTCTCTCTTTCTCTCTCTCTCTCTTAAATAAAAATATTTAAAAATCAAATTTAAAAGAACTCATCAGGCAAACAAAAACTCAAAGAACTCATCATAAGTGATACCACACTACAAAAACGTAAGTTTTTCAGGCAAATGGATATTTAAACTAGATTGAAATTTAAATCTATGCAAAAATTGAAGAGTATTTAAAATGACAGCTGCGTGAGAAATATAAAAGACAGAAGAGACAATTTTCTCTGGGGAGGTGAGAGGATGCAGAGTGGATAATGCCAAATTTGAGTACTAGGTTACAGTTAGAGGAGGGGAAGCCATTCTAAACTTAGAGAGCATAATAGGGCAACTATAGTGAACCACAGTTCAAAGCAACTGTAGAAGAGTTCAAAGACTCCCAACACCTAGAAATGATAATATTTGAGGAGCTCAAAAACTTAAGTATCCTGATTTGATCAATATCCATTATATATCTATAAATTATAATAATGCATCTCTCAAATCAGTGAAAATAACATGTGACAACTAAGAAATAAAAACTACATCTTTACATTCCTTTAAAATATGATTTGCTTAAGCCAGAAAAATCATATATTATGATGTTTATAACATGTATCAAAATAAGATGTATGACAATAGCTCAAAAAATTGAAGGGAAAAACAAAATATGATGTTGTTTGGTTTTTCACAGTCTACATGAGGAACTCTAACAGTATACAAAAATATAAAAATTAAAGATGCATATTATCATTACTACTGTGAATGAAAATTACATTAAAAATGAAATTGATATTGTGAATGAAACAAGGGCAGAGGAGTTGGCTCAGCAGGTAAGAGTACTTGAGGCAGGAGCATGGCAGCTTAATCCTCCAGCACCCATGTAAGGATCTGGGTGTGACCAGAATAACCCCAATGTTGTGGGGAGCAGAGATGAACTAGAAAATCACTGGGGCTAACTGGTCAACCACTCTGATCAAAAAGCAACAGCTTCATATGTAGTGAGACTCAGTCTCAAGGGAGAAGTGGATGAATAATAGGGGGGAAACACCTGACATTCTGTCTCTGGCCTCTAGATGTGCACACATGGGCACATGTATCTGCAGGCACACACATCACACCATATGAACATACACCTCACACACTACACACTAAAAATGAAACAAATAGGTATGACCACTAAGCCAATTACTAAGATGAAAAGGACTATTTAAAACCCCAATTGGTATAACAGTTAAAGGCTTGCTAGCAAAGCAGCCTGATGGTCCAAGTTTGATTCCCCAGCACCCACGTAAAGCCACATGCACAAAGTGGTACATGCATCTCAAGTTTATTTGCTGTGACTGGAGGCCCTGGTGTGTCCTCCCTTCTTCCCTCCCTCTCTGTCTCTCTCCCTCTCTTTCTTTCTCTCTCCCTCTCTCTCCTTGTGAATAAGTAGATAATAAATAAATAAAAATGTAATTAGCAAAAAATGAAAATATCAATCAAGTGTTTTCCAGAGATTCAAATGTACAATTACCCTCTGTCATCACTGGTTCCTCATCTGTGGAGTCAATCAACCTCCCTGTGGTGGTTTGAATATGAATGTGTGTCCCCCATAGACTCAGGGATTTTTGACTAAGACTGAGCTTGCAATTTGATTCTCTGGTGGGCAGAGCCCTGCTGAGAAGGAGGTGTCACTAAGGGCAGCTCAAGTAGTGCAGCCCTACTGGGTTAAAGAACTTGTTTGACCTCTGGCTTCTGGTTAGTTCATGTTGCTAGAGATGGTGGTGTCTTTCTGCTATGGATCTATGGAAGTGAGCCAGCTTCTTCTGCCACAATGATTCTTCCGCTGGATTCTGTAAGCCTGAAATAAACCCTTTCCTCCTGAAAGCTGCTTATGGTCAGGTGTTTGTTCCAGCAATGAAAAAGTAATTATAACATTCACATTGAAAATATTCAGAAAAAGAACCTGCACCTCTAGTGAACATGCCCAGACTATTTTTTTCTGTAAAAATCATGATAACAACTACTGCCATAGCATTTACATTGTATTAAGTATTAGAAGTATCTAGAAACACCATGATGAGGGTATGTGTATGAGAATATATATGTAGGTTACATGCAGATACTAAGCCATCTTACGTAAGAGAATCAAGCATCTTCAGAGTTTGGGGTTCTTGGGGAAGGGACACACAAAGCTATCCACTGCAGGTACTAGAGACAACTAAACTCTATGGCCTTTTATCTCCACAAACTCTAGGCTCCAGAAAGGACCAGGCTTTTGTACTAAACTTTGGGTACCTACAGTCAATTTAACTCTAACAGTATACAAAAATATAAAAATTAAAGATGCATATTGTCATTACTACTGTGAATGAAAATTACATTATAAGTGAAATTGATACTGTGAATGAAGCAAGGGCAGAGGAGTTGGCTCAGCAGGTAAGAGTACTTGAGGCAGGAGCATGGCAGCCTAATCCTTCAGCACCCATGTTTCAGCATGATTGCCATAAACAGAAATATCAGTGTGATTCCCAAAAGAGTAACATACTGACCCATTACAGCAATAGAAAAAATATATGAGGCCATCTATCTGGGCCCAGAGACAAGTTAGTTTTTTTATGCCTCTGACATCCAAGGCTTGTAGTGGAGGCCAGATCACCAACAGAAAGGATGACAGTTGTCAGACAGGTGTCACATTTCTCTGCAAGCTCAAAAGTGGCAGATTCTGGTTGGCATCACCAAACATGACAACAGACACTTGTTCAGCACTTACTAGATATTTGTGAAAAGAAAGACAGAGGGCTGGGATTGTGGCTCAATAGTAGAATGTTTACCTGGCATGTACAGGGCCTGGATTATTCTACCCCAGTACACACACACACACACACACACACACACACACACACACACACACACACATATATATATATATATACATATATATATATATACATATATATATATATATATATATGAGAGAGAGAGAGGTCTCCTGAGAGCACATATTAGAAAATTCTGCTCTTCTATTTTCCTCATACTTTGAAACAGTTGGAATGACAAAACCCAGAACCCAGAGCAAAGGAAGAGGAACATCTTCAATGAAGGCTTTCACTTTAAGAAAAAGGCCACAGTGCTTAAAAAGTTTCAGAATATCCTCTCAGATGCCTTAAAAGATTTTCCTTGTCTAACTAGTCAGTTTTGTGGCAAGAACATCCATTTAGGCTGACTGCTCAGCTAGCAAGCTCGGCTGACAATTGTCCTAAAGATTGATGCATAATATAATCAGGAGAGTATATCTGCACAAATTGAGAGGTGTGGTTATTACAATATGGGTCTTAATGCACATCAGAGGCCATTCCTCCAGCAGAATATTTGATTTAGAATTCTATTGTCACCTAGATGCATCTGCCAATAAATCGCTGGAGAGGCACATTTATATTGAGGGCAAAATACTTTGCCTTCTGGTTCCTCCAAAGATCCTTGAAGATAAAATGGTTTATCCTGAGCATCTTGCTTAAATGGCAATAAAAGCCTCCCCCAACCTGAAGGTCAAGGTAAGCAGACAATTGACACACACACCAATTCCTCACTGAAGGGAAGGGCCTCTACTCTGTACCTAGCAAGGTTTCAGAGACTCACAGGAGCCTCATTACAATCCTTCTGACTATCTGAGCATAAACACCAAGATTTCAGATGTGTGACCAGACCTCGTGACTCAACATTCAGAATTTCTCTAGAGGAAAACATTAAATGGATAGATCCATTGCACCTGTCTTATGAAACCATTGTCATATGACTAACCACAAGCAACCTGATCTTAATAGAGGACCCCCACCCCACCTCTGTTACAGCTCATGTGTACATATATGAGTATATGTAGTATTATCTGTCCTCTTGAAATAAGTTGAATTTATTGGAAGTTGTCATAAATTAAGGAGAAAATCTTTGTAAATAAGATTTTTAGTCCCATTCTGTCTACTCACCTCCTCATTTTCTTGTTCTCTCTCTCCTCTCTCTCTCTCTCTCTCTCTCTCTCTCTCTCTCTCTCTCTCTCTCTCTCTCTCTCTCTCTCTCTCTCTCTTTCCCCTTTCATCTCCTTTCCTCTCTCTCCTTGCCAGAATAAATTATCTTTCTGGACCTACACTCAGAAAACCTCTATTTCCATCAAACACTCTCTAAGATATATACATCTTTCTTGGGGGCTGGAGAGATGACTTGGTGTTTAAGGCACTTGACTGCAAAGCCTAATAACTCAGGTTTGATTCCCAGGACCCACATCAAGACAGATGCACAGTGGCACATGCATCTGGAGTTTCTTTGCAGTGGCTGGAGGACCTGGTGTGCCCATTCTCTATTGCATGTGTTGTTCTCTCTCTCTCTCTCTCTCTCTCTCTCTCTCTCTCTCTCTCTCTCTCTCTCTCTCTCGTCTTGCAAATAAATAAAAATAATAAAAAAGAAATTTACATTTTCTCTTTAATGTCCTCCTGATCCATTGGAATCAATTCTTTCCCAAAAGCTCATATACTGTGAGGAAGCTTGGGAGGGAGGAGGTCCCTTCTAGAAGAACAGCCATTTGTTTTGTATTTAACAAAAAGGAAAGGGATTCTTAAAACAAAAGGTTTTGGCTTGGGAGCTCTGAACACAAGCTGACAGTGTAGACCCAAGCTCACCTCAGAAACAGTGTTAGCTGACAATCACCTTAGTTAGAGAGGAAACAAAATCCCATCCCAGCTCCTGTGGACTGATCAAAGATCCTTTGGCTGTCATTTGATTCCATGGGTTTGATTTAACTTGATGAGACTTCTAAAACAATTTAGAAACTTAAGCATTTAATACCAACCCTAATCATTCCTCCTCTACACATATCCAAGTGCTTCCTGGTTTATAAGTAAATAAATAATAATAATAATAATAAATAATAATAATAATGTTGAATCTGATGTGAAGTCCATACAGATATTTTGTTTTTTGACTTTTTGGTTTGTAAGTAGAAAGAACCAGGAGCAAAGAATGGGAATTACAGAAAATCAGATTAATGATCAACATAGGAAACAACCTCAAATGATCAAAGACATTTGGAAGAAACAAGGCGGAGACCTGGGACGGCATGAGAATGGGCTTACAAAGCCTCCGAAGCCCTCGTTGAATGGGATTCCTTCCAAGGATTCTGTCTTCTGATTACAATAAGGCTTCATTTCAGCAGTAGAGTATCTGGGAGAGATGTTCTGAGCCAAAAAGACAACTTGATGACTGCATTTGGTGAAAAATAAATGTGCCAAAGGAACGGTGAAGCTTGACCTAGAGACAGTGTTCCCATTCTTTGTGTTCTCACAAAATAAAAAAAAAAGAAAAAGGAAAAAAAAACCCACAAACTCCAGCGTGAACTTAGTTGTGCTGGTATGTCTTGCAATCATTGTGATCTCAGGTTTTGATAAAATATTTATTATGAAATTTTCCTCTACTGAAGGTAACGGGGTGTAACATTTGTTATTTTATTGTCAGAAATGAAACTTGTACTGCTTTCTGCTACAGGGAAATTGCTTCCATTCAAACCAAATGTTAAGCCTTAAAACAGTTTCCACCAGGCAAACAGCTGTGCGTCTCTGCCCGTGGGCACAGCCTAGGAGGACAAGAACGCTGGTCCATCTGGGATCAAACCCCCTGCGACCACATCCTCTCTCCACACACTGCTGGTCCTCTGTCCACTGGTACCTGGGCCACCTTTCTGTCACACCACTCAGTCATTCATAAGTATTTCTCATCCACTGTGATGCACCTCTCCCAAGTAACCACCATTTCTCACCTGGATGGAATGAATGTGAAAACTTCCAGCATGTTCTAACTGTTTCCTGTTCACAGCAGGGTCTCCACCAAGCAGCTGAGCTGCACTGGTCCTCATGACCATCATGTTATCGCCCACCCAGCCCCACCTAGAACAATCCTTAGCAGGCTACAGTCTGTTTCTTTGGTCCCTCACTGTGTCCCCAGCGCATACAACAGAAGACAGTATGTACATACATTCAACACGTATTTGTTGTGTCCCAGGGAATTTATCTCATGTACTTGTATGTACCGGGGACGTATCAAAACTGGATGCTGTGTTTCATGATCAGTGATGCCTCATATATGCACCAGACATAACTGATAGCTTTTTCTGACCAGTGAGCATTAGGTGCTCTTTTAACCCATCCAATACAGACTTCTAGACTCCTTCTCTCCTACCCATAGGATCATTTTCCTGAGTACAACCAGCAAGAAACCCTCTAAAACATAAATTCTGACCATCACCCTCAACAAACTTCAGTGGATTTCTTCATTGCAATAAGTTTCTTTGCTATCAAGTACTTGGGTGCAAATGAATAAAGGAATGAAGAAGGGCCATCCACAGGGCCCAGGGGTGGCCAGTTTTGAAGCTTTGTCAGTTATGAACTACTTTGTACAAGCACAAGCAAGACTCTGTCCCTAAGGAGACTCCTCAAGAAAGCATTGTGTGTGGTAAAGTCTCTGTACCTAATTCTAAATAGGTAGGTGAGATCTAAAGATACAGAAATTATTTATTGTCAACTGCAAAAGACAGAACTGTGTGTTCCAGAGTGCTGGACCTACGCTTCATAGGGAGCTGAGCTTCTGAATCATGACTCCATCATTTGGGGGAAATGCTGAACATGGCCCAGATTATTTCCTCCCATGCAATATAAGATCTGGGGGCAGAGAGATGGCTCAGGGAGCAAACGACTTGCTATGCAATCCTGAGAATCTGAGTTGTGATCATTAGCACCCGTACAAAATGCCAGGCATCTCAGCACTGGGAGGCAGAGACAGGGTATCTCTGGGGCTTGCGGCAAGGTAGCCTAGTGGGGAGCCCTGGCTCAGTGAGAGACCCTGTCTCAAAGAACAAGATGGAGCATGACTGAGAAAGACCCTCAATGTCAACTTGACCTCCATGTACACCACCCACATATACCTACACACATGCACATACACACACAAGCACATACAAACACAATCACACACAGACACACATATATGCATGTGCACCACACACATATTCACACCCAAACCCTTGTTGAGTGGTTGTAAGAATTAGTGGTTCCATACATGAAGCACCAGGCACCGTGTGAAAGAAAAGGCTCAGTTCCAGCTTCATAATTGCCATGGTTTGATCCAGGTGTCCCCCACAAACAAATGAATGTGTTCTGATAGATCGATCCTCAGCTGATGGCAGTTTGGGTTTTACAACCTCAATGAAGCTGTGTTGTCAGGGGCGGGCTTATGGGGGTTATAAGCCAGCTTCCCCTTGCCAGTGTTTGGCACACCTTCCTGCCGCTGTTTGCAGTGCTGTGGCAGAGGTGATGTCCACCCCTCTGCCATGAATGGAGTCTCCCCTCGAGTCCCTAAGCCAAATAAACCTATTCCTCTGCAAGCCACTTTTGTTTGGGTTCTTTCTGCGCAGCAACTAGAAAGCTGACTGCAACAATAACTATTCACAAATGGTGATGCTGTTTCCATTGCTCTGTCTCCCTACCTCCTTCAGGAGATGCTTCTTCATTCCTATTGATGTGAGGCTCCTTTGTTGATTTCCTCTTAGTGACTTGCACCAGCATGGCCTCCCTCCCCTAGAGTCTGGCACAACAACCAGGGTGTGTGTCTTTTGCTAAAGGCTACAACTAAGGTGTTGGCCAGGGCTGGAGTCTGAGCTATGGGTCAGGTCCTCTTCGAAGCTCATGCAGTTGTTTACAAGTCATTTCCTCATCACTGGAAAACTAATGGCAGGTCACATCTTCCAAGCCAGAAGCCTTTTTGCTTCTCTGCCCTCTACCCTTACTTTTAAAGAGCTCACCTGACTAGGCTAAGTCCACCCAGGATTGTTGCCCTATTAATGACAATGGATTGAATAGAGAGCATAATTCCATCTACGGAATCCCTTCACGTTGGCCACAGACCACAATCCAATCGTAGCACTATTATCTCATAGCCTGGCCATCTTCCGTTTGTAAGAAGTGTGCCACACATCCCACCCATACTGAAGGGCATGAGCCGCTGAGTATCATCTCAGACTTCTGCCTCCCATAAATATCTTTGGTGCCCACGGAATCTGATCATTATGGTGTGAAATTGATGAATACACGGCTAACATGTCTCCCACTCTGCTAAGAACCCAAGAGAAGCAAGCACACGACCTGGCTGTGTCAGGAGGTTAGCAAAGGGACAGCAGAGGAAAATCAAAATTCATCAAGGACTAATGTGGAATTGGGCCTCCTGGACCCTGACTCAAAAAATAAAATCCAGAATAGGAGGTGCTATGACAATGTAACTGCCTGATTAGCCAAAATCAACTGATCAATTGACATTGTCTTCCTGGGGATGACTCAGTGCAGACCCATGTAAGAATTTACAGTGAAAGGAATGTGGGTAGGAACACACATGCACACACACACACACACACACACACACACACACACACACACACACACACACACAGCCAAACAACCCAGAAGTCTGCTACTAGCATTCAAAGATTCAGAGCCATTTTCCTCCATGTGGCTGTCTAGGTACTGAGGATAGGGCATCAAGAGTGTGGGGACCACGATGCCATACAACTCTAACTGGAGGAAAAAGAATTGACCATGGAGGCTTCCCTCATGAGTGGACCCTGAAGTGGCAGCTGTTCCCAAGCTGATGAGGTCATCTTCCCGTAATGCCATGGCAAGGGAGTCTCCTGGGTGAATTCTTCACTGGGGGCTCAACAACTGTGCCCAGGATTCCAGGAGAACAGCTGAAGCTGCCGGGCAGTGCCTTTCTGGGACCCTTGCTCTCTTGCATCTAAAGAGGGCTCCTCTAAACACCCAGAAAGAAAAACAACACGCCCCTGGGTCCCAGGCTGCAGGCCAGCCTGGAACAAGCTGAGGACAACCCACCCACAGCTGGCACCCCCGCCATTGAGCAGGGCACAGAGTGCAACCAGGCTTCTCCGATGGGCAGAAACAGAGTGTCCAGTTGGCCATCCTGAGCACGATCATCGTAACCCACACGCTGGCTCTACTTTGCCTGAATGTCTCCAGTTAGCTTGCTTCTTCTTTCGGCTTTTTCTTTCTGGTTTTCCTTTCCATATCTCCCGCCTTCTTTTATCTTTTCATTTTTCCCTTTGCCTTGTGCTTTCTGCTTTCTCTGGTTCACCAACTCTCCACAGTTGCAGTGTTCTTGACACCTCTCTGCAGACTCCTTTCCCCGCTCTGCCCCCTTTCCTCCACTGCTATTTTATTCCAGTTTCTCTGCTGCTTAAGAGAAAACCTTGTTCAAAGGGCAGGAGGAAGAAGAGGCCAGCCTGACTGGGTCAAAACTTTTGCCTTATAGCACCTCCAACCCCCAGGGTGAAGGTCCTGTGAATGTCTTTGCCAGGGCTGTTTGTCTAATAAACAGACCAGCTGTAACAGTCTGCCTTTGTCAAGGTCACAATTCCTTCTGAATCTAGTGAGCTTTCATTGAAGATAAAAGAGTATATTTCATAAATGGTATCAACATAATCAAATAATGCACAATCTTTACAGAAACAGCATGCATGTGGGTGCATGTGAACATGTATGTGGAGGTCAGAAGTTGATGTCACCAATTCAGCTAGACTAGTGAGTCCCAGGCATCCTCCTGTCTCCGCCTCTCCAGCACTGGTACTGTGACTGGCTGTTACATTGCTATTGGGGATTTGAACTCAGGTTCTCTCATGCTTGTATGGCAGGCTCCTTACTGCCTGAGCTGTCTCCCCCAGCCTCAACAGAAACATCTCTGAAGAAAACAAAACCAGCCGGGCGTGGTGGTGCACGCCTTTAATCCCAGCACTAGGGAGGCAGAGGTAGGAGGATCACCATGAGTTCAAAGCCACCCTGAGACTATATAGTGAATTCCAGGTCAGCTAGAGTGAAACCCTACCTCGAAAAACCAAGAAAGAAAGAAAGAGCCTTAGTTTGATTCCCAGCACCTGTGTAAAAAGTCAGAGACATGCACACCTGTAACTCTAGTCCTATGGTGGGGGCATCACTGGGTCACAGTGACCGGCCAGTCCAGGAAAGAAAGAAAGAAAGAAAGAAAGAAAGAAAGAAAGAAAGAAAGAAAGAAAGAAAGAAAGAAAGAAAGCAAGAGAGAGAGAGAGA
>PVHP010033698.1:0-19502 GCA_004024765.1 Zapus hudsonius
CTCAGCAACTTCCTTTACATCTGCAGGCTGCACACCAGGAGAATGCTCAGTTCCCGTTTCTCTCCAATCCCAAGCCCGACTGCCTCCTGGCCATACTTTGCAATCCTTATATGTTATGGTAGAGCCTTGCACTTTCATTTGACCCCATGAGAGGGAAGCAATTTCTGGGGAAGCCATAAGGAGCTGAACTGAAATACCCAGCCGGCGCTGGCTCCTTCCGACTGCTCTCACCGCAGTGCTCGGAGGCTTGCCTTAGATGTTTTTTGACAGTGAAAAAAATGTTGACTGAAATCATTCCTTCCCTAAATTTCATCCATCAAAAGCAAAAATCCAAGACTTGACTTTAGATAAAGGCCCTGATACAGTCTAAGCTTCTGGTACTATCTCAGCTTTGGCCAATTAAGAAAGAGATGTGAAACTACAGGGAATGGAATGGGGGTACTCATTCATCCCAACTCTAACAACTAGTGAAGGTCAAACAGAATCCTCCTCTAAGGGCATTCTCACTGGAATACATCAATGAATTCAACATTTTGAGAAGAATGTGCATATGGAACATTAGTCACATGCAAAACTTCTAGAGACTGGGAGAAATAAAGCCTTAGCTGCTGCCAGCCATATGTGGCTAAGGATAACTATGAATACAGTGCAACGCAATAATTGTAAACTTACTTAAAATATTATGGTTTGTCTTTTTTTTTTCTGAGGTAGGGTCTCACTGTAGTCCAGGCTTACCTGGAGTTCACTATGTAGTCTCATGGTGGCCTTGAACTTATGGCGATTCTCCTACCTCTCTGCCTCCTGAGTGCTGGTAGCATGAGCTACTATGCCCAGCCTGGTACGTCTATTTTGTAATTTAATTGTACAGTTCTTGAGCATGAACTATGTAGATGATAACACTGTGCCGCAATGCCAAAAGCCTGAACACACTTCCTAGGGAAAACATTGGAAGGTCTAACAAAGGGAACTTTAACTGCTCTGCTCTTTGTTATCTTTCCTCCTTTTTCCTTTTTAGTACTGAAACTCAAAATCTCTATAGTAATGGATTGGGAGTTTGGCTTCAGTCTCCCATGATATATGGTAATGAGAGAACAAAAATATACTGTAGTGTACCAGAAAGCACTAGGTGATCTTTTAGTGCTAAAATATTCTCTGGATTAATAGGAAATAGTTTAACCTTTAAATGCTCTTGTTTAGTAAAATAAAATGTTGGTGACAAAAGACTTTTCAGGTGAAAAGTCCAACTCAAACTCACTGAATAAAGACAATGTTGAAATAGCACAGGTAACATACTATTTAAACTTGAATTAAAGCAGTGGCAGTGGGAGACGGAAAATATGACTAGTAAGAGTAACCAGTTGGATGTGAGGCTAGAAAAGAAAGGAGTTGATGGCTTAGGTCACTAATTAGATTGATGGTAGCACCAATTCTCTGAGAAGAGATTATGAACTCATCTTGAAAGAGTAAGTCCAAAAATGTAGCAGAACATTCAGCCTATAACTGGAAATACAAATCAGGAACTTGGGAAAAATTTGTGGGAATCAAATGGCAGTTTAAGTGTTGGAAGTGGATGTGTTCCAGTGAGAAGATGGCCACTCCCTCATACATATTTTTCAGCTTCTTTGTGCAATGATAGTCAAAATCAAGGAGGTGGTTATTGGCTTGTGCATGTGCTATAATGACCCATGGTTAGCCAGAGCTCCAGGCTCTGATGGACAGCTTAAATCATCTGGGCATCTGAAGCTAAGTTTATTTTTTTCTAGACACAGCCATTATCCAAATACTAAGAATAGTGGGGATAGAGACTGGGGAATACCTGGTTAAAGAAATAGGGGCCATGGATGAATGGTAAGTACAATAATGTAGGCACTACAGGGAATTATGGAAAATCTGACATTTTTGGGTACCAGGCAAATCAACATTTATTACTTTCAACAAACAGCATTTACACTTTGAAAGGACTGCTTCTCTGCAGAATCCATCTGGACCACCAGTGAAGGATACCATGTTTTAAGGTCTTTGAAGGTGGGACCAACTGGAAAATTACATCCAATTTGAGATGCAAAAGAAACCCCTACATAAAACTCTAGCCCAGTGCTTCTCAAACTTTAACATGCCCACAAATCACATAGGGATCTTCTTGATATTCAGATTCTGATTCAGCAGAATTGGCATAGAGCCTGCATTCAGCATTCCTAACAAGTTCCCAGACAACAGTATTGTTGCTGGTATTAACATGGCTGAAACCTTCTATGGCAATTTAACAACAGTCAGTTCATTTCTACCAACTCTGTGGCAGCTCTTTTTTTCCTCTACGCTGTTTGTTTTGAAAGGTAACTTTACATGGTCAATCTAAATTTATTTGTGTTTTTATTTTGCAAGTCTATCCATTTCACTTTTTCAGAAATTCATTTTTATATGTTTTATAATAGTGTTGGTCTGTGATAGATTGTAAGAAAAATTGATCCCTCACCAGATAGTTTGAGAAACACTGCTCTAGGCAATGAAGAACCGTTTATTTATGATATAAATTTAATTAGAAATGGTTTGAATTCTGTTACATATGATTCTAAAGCAGCATTTTAAACTTTTATTTATTCCATAAACAATAACAAAACTCAGCTAGTAACATTATGACAGTTTCACCATACATTCAGTCACAAATATTTAAAACTTTTTCAACAAGAACAACAAAACCAGAGGTGTTACAAGAATAATTTACAAGAAAATCTATAAAACAGCAAGAAGCTCACAAATATTCATTTTCTTTTGCACAAGATCACTACACTCTTTCACAACATGTTTTCTGTTACAAAATTCTCAACAAAAGTGTATTTTTCTTTGTATTGTGGTTTCTAAAACCAGAAACTTTGAAGTAAATATCCTTTTATTAGCACTTAGAGGTGCAGAAAAAGGAAAACTCTTACATACAGACACTTCACAGCACTTTTCTAAGAAAAATATACACTTACAAAATATGTTACAAATTGGCACACTTAAAAATATACAAGATTTTGTAGGTGTTTTAAGAGTGATCCTTAAGCTTTATACTTCCATTGACTCTATAGATTATTTATAAAGCTTAATTCTAAAAGAAAAAGGCAAATCATTTCCTAACTTTAAAGTTGCAGTGTCATATGTCAAACAGAAGTAGGTTACATTCATAAAAAGGGTCTCCAAATGCTTTTAATTTTTCTTAAATGTTTAAGGGGCTTGGAGAAGAAGAAAAACAGGGATAATCATTTTCTATAGCACCATAAATCATTAACTTACTAAAGAGGTGCGTTCAGTTCTATGGAAACTAAGGACTAGTACATTCAAAACTCTGTAGGCAGCAAACTCCAGTCGGTGCTACAGGTATCCCAGTAGAGCAGCTTAAGATTTCTACCCTCCTCCTCACTGGGAGTAAAACAACAAAAGGCCTCAATTAGGTTTCATTCAAGCCTTTTCTTTTGTGCTGTAAGACCAAGCATCTCTCAAAGAGGCAGAATAATTTAAGACCTTTCTTTTTTGGGGGGGGAGTTTGAGACACCATCTCACACTATAGTCCAGGCTGACCAGGAACTCACTCTGTAGCCCTGACTATACTTAAATTCTCAGCAATCCTCTTGCTGAGCCCTCCAGAGTGCTAGGATTACAGCAGGAGTCATCAGGCCCAGAAACCTTTCTTCTTTTTGTATGGGATGTCCTTCTGAGACTTGGAAACTCCTGAGTTTGTTGGGTGGACAGACATCCTTTCCATTTTATGTGCATGAGTATTTCTTCAGCATCTTTAGTATTTATTTACCCAGCGAAATAGTATTTTAAAAGTCTTTTATCCCTTAAGTCTTGTACCAAGCCTCTGTCTTATATTGTCCTTTCCCAATGTTGTACTTCTTAGTTATGCTTCTCAAACCAAGAGTACATCTCAAGTATCATGTAGCTGCAATGGGAAGTCTGCTTCATGACTGTAGCTACGGCTTAATTCTGAGTGAAAAATGTGCCTTAAAGGGTAGCCTGAGTACTGTCATCAAAATAATCTCATGCTGGTTGAGAACCCTCAATGTGATGACAGTGTTTCCCAAGTTAAACATCCTAACTATTTTTTTCTCTATCCTACTTGGGTCTTTGAGAAACTGTATAAAATCTCTGGCCTACACTGTGTTGACAAAATCTCTATTTGTTACTAAAATGTTTGATTTTGCTACTAAGCCACCTAAATATAACTTTTAGCTTAGTGAATTTTATGATTATAAAACAAATCAAACTTTCACTAGTTTTATTTTATGAAAAGAACTTATTTCTGTAATGATGGGCTGTCATAAAAAAATCCCTAAATGAAAATGAAAACTTAAATTTGACAACTTCTCGGTAATGTAGGAGAAAACAAACATTTCTAGCTCTAGCAAAAGTTAGGACTAGCTAATGTTCCATTTTCCTTTTCAGTATGGAAACTTAGCTCTTTCTTTCTTGGAACTGCTCTGAGAACATCTGTAAATTGAAAATGTGGTGGATCTACATCACACTTGTTCAATTTAGTAAGAGCAAGCTTGGCTAAGAGGGCCTTGGATATGGGTTTTCTCCTTTCGGCATTAAACACTAATCAAACTCAGTAAAATGGAAATTTACTTGAACTGCAAGACTTCACATGAAAGAACTCTGGATGCTAGCTAGTTGTTTACAGCATTTGGAGCATCCTTTATGTTTTTCTCTTACACACACACACACACACACACACACACTCATTGCCCCCTTCCTCACACACAAAGATGCTTCTTGGCAAGGAAAAGGGTCAGAGAAGGTGAAAGTTTTGTCACGAAAGCCCACCTAGCACCAAGGACTTAAGGGAAGTGACTGAAGAAGTGATGATTAAAGAAGAACAAGAGGTTTGAAAATATTGCGGAAAAGGTAAGGTCTTAACACATAATTTCAGAGTAGCAAGAAGAAATCAGAAGGGAGTGCTAAAGGAAGCAGCAGATATGAGACAGCTGATATCTGAGAACCTGGAGAGGTATAGAAGATAGTCACTGATTCAAGCCAGTTATCCAAACAGAACTCCAAAGGCTTGAAGACTTTTGGCTGGCACTGTTGCATCTATACCCTGTTCCACATAGTGCAGCATCTAACAGAATAGGAGATCAGACCTATTCTTACAGAACTTGAAGGGAAAGGAATTTCCAACTTTCCAATGTGATGTGATGTCTGTGTCTCAATGATTAAAATTAGTTTCAAAAAATGGCCAAGACAATAAAAAGTGATCAAATATGGGACGGTCACTCTCTAAACTTCCAAAGAAAACATTCTAGCTGAAGTTCTTAGACTCTGTCAATTTGGGATGTGGAATATAAACCATAAAAGAAGAAAAGTTCCAAGATAGAGATTACGAAAGAAGAGTATGAGAGGATACCATTTCCAGGAAAGCAAAGACTAAACGAGACTCTAATAGGGAATAGGAAGCAACTTCTTAGAGAGGAGAGAGGTTTGAAGGGAGTGGTAATCAGAAATTTCAGACCAAGAAAAATCTGGTTTTATGACTTGAGAAATCAATGATAGGGCAAAACACTATTTTCATACATTGGTCTTCACTCTACTAAGGCAGCTGGTTGAAAAAGAGATCTCTAGTAAAGTTTGGCCTACGACATTGTAACAGGAAGGAAAAGAATTCTGAGATCTGTGACAGGACCAACAGCATATTAAGTGTTCAACAATGCAGAACATAGTGTACTGTAAGGGATATTAAACACATATAAGAGAATAAGCATTTTCTGCCTTGGCCTATTATTCACTTTCTTGTTATGTTTTAGTACAAAGTCACTAATTTATATGTTAACATGTAATGCCTTACAAGCCAATAAAAAGGTGCTTAAAATAGCAATTCTCTCTGGAGAAACATATGAACCATGTCCTAGAGTTGGCCCGTAGTGGTTCTACAGGAGCAACTGAAAGAGTATCCACTCCAAAGGACTTGTGATAGTAAATTCTGACAAGGAAATTCTTAAAAACAGTTTCAGGCTATCCTACCCCGTTCTCCAAAGCTGAAAAATGATGCTTTAAGAAAAACCTGGGACAACTGTTCTCATATTTATCTTTATAATACTCATTTTCTTAATTTTTCTTTACTATTCCCTTTTTGGTTACACGGAAAGAACTCCATTTCTATAAGCCAGCAGGCGACTTTGAGGTCTGGAGTCTGAGAGATCACAATACAGGCTGAGCTGGTGATTCTGAGCTAAAATTCAGCTGCAAAACAGAACAAACAAAAACAAAAACCAGTTCCTAGGAAGAAACCAGAGCATTTAGTACAAATAGCTAGCTATCAGAGGATTGAGAAACAGAAGAAAGTGTTCTACTGTGATTATTTTCCCTTTTGGGTGGCAGCTATAGGGCAAGAGACTTATTTCATCTGATGCCTTTCCACTAATTTTCTAGGACTCACTGCACACAGAATGTCAAAGTCTAGGAATGTGCCTGAACTAGCCTCACAAAGTGCTCTTCACCTACTTGTCCCCACAGACAAAAGAGACTGATGCATCACACACCATCAAGAATATGGGGCTGTTCATTTTACTACCTAGCTGTAAATAGTAAAGGCTGGTGAAAGGAATCATGAAATGGGAAGTATGTACATTTACATATGTGATAAGGTTCCTTCCATTTCTCTCTGACTACTTTCAAATGTTGCTTCTTTGTGAATATATTTAGGTGTTAATGACTAGGTAGGTTCATATTCTGTCTAAAATTTTCCTTTGAAACATCTTCCCTTTTTTGTCAAGTCCCCCTTTCCCCACCCCACTTATTCTCCACCCTCCCACCCCAGCCTATATATTCACATTAGGTTAGTAACAATATTAGTAAGAATAACAACAACAACAACAAACAAACAAACAACATTAATATTAATCCCCTATATCTGTATAACACTTTTCGATCTACAAAGTGTTTTCATATCCATTATCTTATCTGTGCCACAATTCACTAGTCATAGGCCTTCAAATGTGCAAGGAAAAGAGATCAAATGTTAGAAATCAAGTGGTGAATAAAGGGGAAGAAAAGGCTAGTAGTGAGCGATGCTGGGAGCTGTGAATTTTTTTTAAAAGGTAGTGGAGGAGAGGACTGAATTAAAAATATGATTTAAAGATTTATTAAAATTATATACACTTAGTGTGTGGTACCAAATACTAGTCACCCTCAGACTAAGTATATATAGCCTAAGTCAGTTGCTACCACTTATTTGATATTATATCTAACTCATAGGAAGAAAAATTTGGTTAATCTGAGATGTCTTAACATTTTATTTAAATGACATTGGCATTGCATGATTAAACACTTTAAGAACAATAAAGCAATGATATGAGTGCACTTTTGACAAACTGGAATAAAACATTTAGAAATCTACTTAAATAAAAGCAATCTATGTATTTCATTTATCATTAGTGTCAATTTTATAGTTATTTTATAATTTATCCCAGGCTATTATAAAATATATAAAACTGAGATATAAAGTATCAGCAATATAACTTTGTACTTTAAATAATTTTCCACTACAGATTTTGCTTTTAGAAAACAAACTCTCAAAGCAGCTGTTTTGTTTCCTTGTTAAAGGTTCCATAAAATGCATATACTCAGGTTCCTGATGGATTTAAGTGTTGTGACCTTCAATCTTTTCCAACATTTTCATCCTTAGATGATGGAACAAACAAATCTTTATTGTGCCTTGCTTAACTCTTCATGTTTCCACACAGGATAGTAGAGTTTAAAACATTAAAAGAATGTATGTACGTATTTGTATACAGATACACACATATGGGTATATGCGTGCATATGTATTTGACAAAATTCATTAACGAACTTTAAACTGTGGGGTGAATCTGTGAGATGAGGTAAAGAAATTTGGTACAATTCAATCAATGTCCTTAAGTTTTAGTAAATTATGTAACACAACATGTTTTCTACTGTGATCTACAGGTGTTATCCACAAATGTGGGGGTGGTTTAAATAGCAAGAATCACTGGAATGTTTCTAGTAAATTAACAGGGACAAACTCCCCCAAATATTCACAACCAAATGTTGATATTGAAGTAAAACTATATACAGTACAGTCACTTATAGTTTGGCACAATGTTTTCCATTTTCCTTTGTGGGTAAATAGTGCGTAAACTACTTGTGAAACTGTATGACTTTTAAAGTCTTTTACATAGAACATCAGATTAAAGTTTAATTTCAAAGACTTATTCCCACAATTTAAATTCTTTTCTTTAAGCACTTACATGTCAACATACATACCACAAGGCATATTTTGAAAGAAATAAAACACAAACATCAAATGTCTTTCTGGAAAATATGAGTTTCTTCTTCAAACACAAGTAAAACTCAAAATGCTGTTTCTGCTTTTAGGAGACTGTAGTTGGAATCCCTGCAGAAAAATCAAAGAATTTATGCCACCTTAGTTAGTTTTAGTGTATGTCCCACAAAGAGATCATACAATCCAAATTTCTTGATACCATACTAGATGTTGTATGATGTAGAAAGATAAAGATATCAGGGGCACCAGAAAGTACTCCTAATTGCCATGTTGACAACTAATGCTCTTTTTTGTTTAAATGATCTTGGCTTTTTGTTTGCGAGACTTTTTAATTGTTGTTCAAAATCTGTCTTACTGCAAAACCCTTCCATTCCCCAAATCATTCAAGAGCATATTTTAGTTCTATTTTCTTAGTAAGTAAAAATTAATGCTGAATAGAAGAAACATGTATCCTTGTTAGAGCTTATCCCTAGTCAAGCCAGAACAAAATTGCCCAATATTATGGGTGGCTTAAAGGTACAGGGATTTTCATGCACTTTTTCTTTTCTTTTTATTTGGAAAAGAAGGGACTAGGACAGTTTCTTTCATGCAAACTTTTGCTTTCAAGAGGAGAAAAATGAGGGACTGTGGGCTCAGCAGGTAGAAGGAAAAGCCAAAGGTGCATCATCTTAGCCATTTTGGTGCGGTATTACCTCAGTTTTTCAAAAGAAGTTGTCCCAGCCTCATCCTTGTGGACCTGTTCTCGCTCCATACGCTTTCCCTTACACTTCTCATCTCTTAGTGCCTTGGAACTGGATTTGTGACGATATAACTTTTTGTGTGTTGGTCCATTATTGCCTAAAGTGCTCATGTTACTATACTTTTTATCAAAGAAGGCAGATCGGGAGTCCTCATTATAACCAGGCATGTCTGCACAACCAGGATCACCTATTGCTGCTTTCCCATTGCTTTTGCTCACACCCTTGATAGATCTGTGATTTTTAGTAGCTCCTGAGGATCCAGTGTTGGTCTTTTTCTTAGACTCTTGAGGTGTCCCAGCCAATATTTTGAGGGTTTTTAATTTTAGACTATTAGACTCATGGGAGTAGAATGTGTTGGTGTCCCTATGGTGCTCCATGGGCTCCCAGAGGGGCTCTATGGAGGCCATCATGAATCTTTGCACATCTGCCATACCAGAGGCAATGTTGGACAAGATATAGGAAGGCTCTTGAAATTCCCGTTGGTCATCATCCAGAAGGTTGTTGGCATTAGTGCCCACACTCATGTCATTCCAGCCTGGGTTTGTCTCCTTCTCCAAAGTCCAATCTCTAGAAAGTCCTTTCTGACTTGGCATTTTCAAAGAGGCAAAAAAGCTACCATGTTGGATACATTCAGTCAGTGTCTTTCCATTGGAGGATACACTATTGTTTGGGCCTCCTCCAAGGCCAATGCCCATTTGCATTTTCTCTCCATTGATGGCAGCCATGTATTTCCCTTTCTTTGTTGTCTTGGGTACCTGACGGGGGGTTTTGCCAGGTGGCTTTTCAATCCCTTTATTACTGGATTTTGGGGACTTTTTCCTGGCGCTTTTCTGAGAAGAGCTTTGGTTCATAGCTCCACTCTTGCCTGGTAAAGTTTTCTTTCTTGATTTTGACACTTTGTTGCTGGTACTAATTTGACCATCTGGATCATTAAATGTTGGCAGGCAAGGGTTTTTTTGGAGCAGGCCAACAGAATCTTCATCATTGAACATATGGAACTGAAACTGATGGTCATTTAATGTAAATCCATCATCTGCTTGGATCTGTTTTGAAAGGGTACTACAGTCCCACTTAATTTTCTCCATGCTGTTCAATGATCCTGCAACAGTGTCTTGGAATCCCTTCATCGTTCCTAGTGTTTTGATAGTCTCACATCTGGTAATCTTAGGGGAAAGACTGGGGGTGTCAGGTGGGGACATTTCTGAAAGTGAAGAGTGGCGGAATTTGTCAGGAGTGAAGTTGGAGATATCCAAGAGGTCAGTGGACTCCTTTAGTGGTGCTATCTCATCAATGCTTTGTTGGATCACCAGTTTAGGGCTGCAGTGGGCCAGGAAGTCATCAGTGATATCATCATCACCATCCTTTTCACAGGACTTCAAGTGTAAGGAGCAATAATTGTTTGAGCTTACAGAAAGTGGGGTGATGGTATCAAAGCTAAAGAGCCTACCATCATCCATACTGACTGGGGCTTGTTGGAAAGGAAAGCATATCTCTCCATTATTAAAGTGACACAATTGGTAAGAGTCATCTGATAGGAGCTGGGGGTCCTGTACAGAGGTATACAGGACTTTGTTGCAACTACTGCCACCACTAGTGAGGCAGACAGAACTGTATGTTATAGCTGTGAGATTGTTTTCCATGGAGACTACTTGAGAAGTTTCAAATTCACTGGATTGGTTTGAGGTTATTTCCCTTGAGACTTCAGTTATGAATTCCTGGGTGCCAGAAGTAGCTTTGTTGGCCCACACATTTCCATAGTTGTTGGTTTCCACTTTGAAATTAGAAGATGGCTGTTGTAGCTCAGAGTCAGAAGATGAGGAGAGCACACAGTCCTGGGAAGACTGGAGAGGTACAAATGAGTTTTCTGTTTGAGTGAGGCTGCCTTCATTTTGCTCTGGAGAATGGTTGGTGAAGTATGGTATACTAGTATTATTTGACAAGTCAGAAGCATCTAACAAGGTTTGCAGATATCCTCCAGGGATAACAGGTATATTGGTGGTAACATTAGCAGATGATAGAGACATTTCAGAAGAGCAGGTGGTTGGTAAGAAAGTAGAATTTTTAGCAACCTTTGCCTCATGAAATTCAGACATATTGGAACTATTTGAGGTCCCAGGAATTACTTCATTTTTAAAATTAGCCTTGGAGGATTGGTCCTCTAAGACAGGACTCATTTGAATAATTGATTTGTTTTCTTGTCCAGCTTTGATTTTTTTGGATTTTAACCTAGCTTCACTCTTAAATTTGATTTTATTGAGCACTTTTCTCTCTGGCCCCTTAAATGCTGGGTCTTGAGCTTTGACTTTTGCTGTTCCAGGGCCTGTGATGTCATTTAAATGTGATCCATTGGCACAGCTGGGGGAAGCAAGAAGCGCTGACTTTGGGGTACCTTTTAGGCCTCCTTCTTCTTTGCAATTACTAACTTGTTTCTGATTGCTGCAGAATGAAACCTGCTTAGTACTTGCTGAATGTTCCATGGATTGAATTCTTTGAATCTTGTGTCTACTGCTAAGCTTAGATTTTCGTTTACGAGCAGGTGGCAGGAATGACACCTCAAAGCTACCTGGCTCAAAGCTTTGCTTTTGGCATAAGGATGTCTTAATAGAGTCTGTGTTGTTACTTCTCTTTTTCTTCTTCTGCCAGAAACCCTTCAAAGGTGACATCTTGGCATATTTGTTGAGTTGATTCTCACTCAAATTTACTGTTGTCTCATTGGCATCTACCTTACTTAGCTTCACCAGCATGTTCTTCTCACCTTTAAAGCGATTAATAATAATGTATTTGATAATAACAGGGGGCTCCTTACGGGTTACTTTTCTTCTCTTTTTGGGACACCATTCATCATCATCTTCTTCTTTGGAAACACCTGGTAGCCATTCTTTCCTCTCATTTACTTTTTCACCCTCTAGTGAATCTACATCATATAAGTAATCTTCACTGTATCTGACTTTTCTCTTGGCTCGCAGCCCATAGTTCTGCTGGGAGGAGGAGCTGCCAGAATTAGTGTCCCGAGCCATATAGCGGCTACGGTCCTTTATCTCCCCCATGGCATCATATGAAACCTCAATGAAGGAACTGTCATCACTGAAATTACCTGATGTCTCTAAGGAACTAGTGAGGTGGCCTTGCTTTAGATTCTTCAAATGTTCTACCTCAAGCCCACTGCAAGGTTTGTTTAAGGCAGGTTTTCCTTCATTATCCTTTCCATCTTTTTTCTCTGTATCTTTGTCTTCAGGTCTTTCTTCTTTGCCTTTCTTCTTGTCCATGTTTTTATCTTCCTCCCCCCAGATGATGCTCACATCTGGGACCTTGAATTGGGAAAGGTCACTGCTCTGTTTCAGGACCCCACTCTTAGATTCCCGCTTGGGGCAGGTGGTAAAGACACTGGGAAAAAAGTTGAATTGGGCATCTTCCTGCATGAGGAGGGTGGTCTTGTCTCGAATATTGTCCTGAAAGGACTCATATCTAATTTTCAGGGAGCAGACGTCACTGCCTAGTGTTGACTCATCATCGTCAAACATATAGTTATCCACATCTTCTTCAGAGAACAGGTTGACAGATAGCTCATTCTTGGAACAGAGGTCAAGCAGTTCAATCTTACTCTCACTGATGAAAGTCTCAAAGTAACCCCAATCCTGGTTGGAATTTGCAAGCAAAGCTTCTTCTGTATTGCACTTATCTAACAGTAGGGCTTCATAATAACTTTTCTGAGCTGGATCTTCCAAATCGATGTCAGGTTTCTCAGCTTCTCTTCTATCTCCTGCCCTTGATTTATGTAGGGGGAATCCTAATAGTTGATCTGAAAGCAGCTGCTCCCCATATTTCATGTTTTCTCCAGCATTAATACACTGAATCCCAATATCAGAGACGGCACATGTTTCATAATCCCTATTTAGATCACTGACTTTCAGACTGATCCCTGGTTCAGGATCTATTGCCTCCTTGGATTCCATGAAACAGCCCAAGCAAGTCCGGCTTGGCTGCATGAGGCAGTCCCCATTAAGAGCTGACATGCCTGCAGGCTCCATTATGGCAAAAGGAGCTTTTTCACACTCACTGGGCAGTGACCATGTGTTCAGGCCTTTGGCAACTCCAGATGTGAGAGAGATGGCATTAACAGAAGCACTATCAGCAGTATGCTCGGGTGCTTCAATCAGGCCCAAAGGAGAGGGAGGGCTCTGCATACAGGGCTTCTTAGAGGGTTGGGGCAGGAGACCCCTGGGAAACATCAGGGAGTCTTTTTGTACCACTGGTATAGGCTGGATTGGTGTAGTAGCTTCTAGAGCTGCAAATGGCTTCAATACAGCATTCTGGTCCTCTGAGTCTAGAGAAAAAGAAAAGAAATGGCAGAACTAAAGTTAAGGGTCTTAGAATAGACTCATTAAGTTGCTTTGCCTTGATCAGTTTCTGGTGCTTGGATTTTATATAAAGTAAGCCCCTGTTTCTCTAGCTTCAGAAATCACAACCAGTACATTAAAAAGCAAACCAAAATTTATGCTGAACACGCATCATACAAGTGAAAAAAAATAATTTTTGAGGTCTAGCTTCTTCCTTAGGGAAAGATAGAGTGTTCTTTAGAAATGAGTTAACAACTGGACTGGTCAATTAAAATCAATGCATTGGGAGGGGGTAATATTTAGATGAGACATTCATAGTTTTGACCTATGAGTCACATCCTTGAAGCTTATATTCTGGAATCTAGATGTTTCATATTTCTGATTTACTAGGAATTATGAAAAATATCATTTAATAAGTAATTTGGGGGAGGGGAGGGCAGAGGGGAATTGGGGATAACAACTCACTGTTTGCCCACTAAATGTTGTAACTCATTATGGACAATAAATTAGAAAAATAAAAAAAATAAAAAAAAAATAATAATAAAAAAAAATAAATAAAAAAAAAATAAGTAATTTGGGATGGCAAAGGGGTTGGTTTGGGAAATCTCAGAGATTCTTCTAGCCCAGTTAAGGATTTGGTAGAATAAAATTTAGGATTTACATTAATTTTAAAAGACACCCCAGGCTTAATTTGTTCCAATTTTGTGTATAATGAAAATCTGTATTAGTAATGAAAGACTAAAGGGGAGGTATTATATATGATACAATTAAATTCTTTTACCATTTTCTTTGAGCCCATTAATCAGAGTCTTTTCTCCATTGGCTGAGGCAGCAATAGCCTTATCTTGTTGGTTATCCATGAATGTAACTTCTTACTTTTTCATTCCAAGTTCAAATGCTGTCCAACCTGCACATTTCAAATGTATAATGTCAGTTATTCAGTTTATTTTTTTCTCTATTTTACAGATTATTTCAGGCATAGGGTTTTAAAGGCTTATTTGGACTTGTCTATTTCAAGAAAGACTTCATTACTGCCATTGTTTTTGCTTAATAGTTTGCACCTAACATATAAGTGAATTTGGAAACACGCACTTTACACCTTAGGTCCTTAAATTTTCTTTCCACCACCATATGATTCAAAACTTAAGCCTGGTAAACTTACATCTTTCTCCAGATAGTAACAAATATAGTTGAACCATAGCAGTCCAATTAGAAAGAATGTAAAACAAAGTCTTAGTTAACTTGAAATTAAGTGTTTGTTGATTTGACAATTTTACTTGTTTGCCCATTTATGCTTCAAATAATCAGAGGTTCTTTATAAACAATCCAATGGGGCTGGAGAGATTGCTCAGTGGTTAAGGCACTTGCTTGCAAAGCCTAACAACCTGGGTTTGATTCCCCTGTATCCACATAATGCCAAATGCACAAAGCAGCACATGCATTTGGATTTTGTTTGCAACAGCTAGAAGCCCTGGCATGCCTATTCTATCCCTTTCCCACTCTCTCTCCTTGGAAAAAAAGCCAATTTATAACACACACATATATACCACATTAATTTTTCTCTGTCTGTGCCCTAAAATTTGACTGCTAAGGTTGAAATATATAGAGATTTCCTTGATTTCTTGAGAGAGCATAATTAAGACAAAGAGTCAGATGAGAGAGGGAGGGAGGGAGGGAGGGAGAGAGAGAGGGGGGATGGGTGTGCCAGGGCCTCTAGCCACTACAAACGAACTCTAGACATATGTACCACCTTGTGCATCAAACTCAGGTCCTTCTGCTTTGCAGTCAAACACCTTAACCACTAAGCATCTCTCCAGCCCTGGACTGAATTTTGACAAGTATTCCTCTAAGTTCACAACAAAAATTTTAAAATACTTTCTTCCTAATTTTCATCACTTAGAACCTCAGCCCTAAACAAGGATACAGAAATGCAAATTTCTACATTAACTGACTTTTATTCCCCTTTTCAGGTAATATAATGTTGAACAGTTGCTTTAGACAAGTATTGATCATTAGTAAGAATTAATGTTCCATGAAATATATAAAGGAACTGTATACTTAAGTATCAACAATTATCTAAGCATGTCAGACAGGATAAGAACACTATGTCAAGAGACATTAGTACTACTCTTTACAACTTTACTCTGGGACATTATTTTCCTAAGAACATATATTTCTTATAGCAAAATCAATCTGACCTAGTACCCTCGATTTATAGCTCTGAAGTGAAGGAAAGTTTATAAGGATAATAATGGAAAGGAAATATGCTTTGGCAAAAGATAAAGAAAATTTGGAGTGGGGTATAGGTACTTGATGAGCTGAGAGAGAACAGGAAGATAATCACTGTTTTCTAAGCTCTAGGATATAGTTTCAGAAGTCATCTCATTTTTGATGTACAGTCACTTTGTAAGGTTAATTTTACTTGGTTCTTATTTTTTTAAAAATGAAATGAAAACTGAGTACTGTAAGTATTAATTGTTATAAATAGTTTGAGTTCTTTATTCTCTAGAATTTGAATGTTAAACTGTGAGTATAGTCTTTTGACTTTTGAAATCTCTCCCTAAAAGAGACAACTATAAACATATATATCTTTCTATATTTTAAATTATTTTTACCTTAGTTATTGACCAAAATGCTTTTGGAGAAGAATTATAATATTCCATTTGCAGTTATATGCATGTGGTGTGCATGCATGTTCATATGTGTGCATGCACGAGTCCATGTATACATGTATGTTTGTGTGTGTATGTGGTTAAAACAGAGAATGATGTTAGGTGTCCTTAATTGCTCTCTTCCTTATTTATTGAGACAGGGTCTGTTGCTCAACCCAGATCTCATTGATTTGGTTAGACTACCTAGCCAACATGCTCTGGGGATTATCTACTTCCCCAGCTCTAGGGTTTTACATGGGTTTCAAGGATCCAAACTCAGGTCTTCATGCTTGTGCAATAAGCACTTTACCTACTGAGTCATATCTTTAGCCCAGTATACTTAAAAAAAACATTTATTTATTTGCAAGCACAGAGAGAGGCAGGGTGGAGGGAGTGAAGAAGGGAAGAAGGGAGGGAAAGAGAGAGAGAAAGAGAGAGAGAATGAATATGGATGAACAAAGGCCTCTAGATACTGCAAATGAACTCCAGATGCATGCCCCAGTTTGTGCATCTGCCTTACATAGGTACTGGGGAGTTGAACCCAGATCGTTAGGCTTTGCAGGCAAGCACCTTTACCACTTGAGCCATCTTTCCAGCCCAGCAAGGTAATTTCTTATATCTACAACATGAATAGCTCTGGGCTTGCTTTAGCTTTCCTCCACTGATCAGCATTTACAATAACATATTTGACAAGGGTTTAAAAATATATTTTGAATTTATTAGCATTTGGGAAGAATGCACAATAAATTGTTTTGCTGATCACAATAAATTGCACAGTGTAGTGGCACTGAAATAACATTGGCCAGACACAGGGAAATCTCAACTGAAAAACCAAGCCTTCCTACCTGTCTTTTCCCTTAGTTGGGCCTGTGGAAGGCTTATAAATCCTGTCACACTAGGATGCCATGCTCTTCTTCAGAGGCCTTGAAGCCTTGGGTTTCAGAGTGTGGATGACCCATACCAATATTTGTGTTGAGGGGCTATCCATTGCTTTTCCTAACAGGAAAAAAGTGAAGCAGAAGGTAATGATATAATAGTGACAAAGCCAGTGGGCTACTTTTGGTTATGGCATTATATCAGGCACTATAATGGATAAAATATGAATGAAACTAGATACCTGTACTCAAGTCATTAAGCATCGAATGGGGAAAAAAACGATAAACAAATTCTAATGTTGATATAGTGTACCAAAAGAAAGTAAAAAAAAATTCTTTCAGAGCCACCTAATGAAATTATTCCACTTCTGAAGAGGAGGAAGCAACAGCAACATTTGAGGTGCACCTTGAAAGATGATCTTTCAAGAGGCATAAATAGGGAAATAGGGTGGAAAGGATGCGGGGAAAAAGGAAACCTCATTCACTGCTGGTGGGATTGCAAACTTGTTCAACCGCTATGGAAAGCAGAGTGGCTACTACTGAGCAGAATGGACATAATCCTCTTCTAGGCATCTATCCACAAGATGTCACATCTTGACGCAGAAACATTTGTACAACTATATTTATAGCAGCTCAATTCATAATAGCCAAGAATTGGAATCAGCCCAAATGCCCATCCATGGAGGGATGGACAGAGAAACTGTGGTATATTTACACGATGGAATTTTACTCAGCTGAAAGGAATAATGAAATATCGAAAATTAGGAAAAAATGGTCTGACTTTGAGCAGATCTTACTAAGTGATCACTCAAAAGAACAGAGAATAGAACGCCACATATTCTCCCTAATATGTGGTCCTTAACCAGGATAACCATTTTCTTTATACAGACTAGTAGAAAGAAGTGAGACGTTATGAATGAGGGGTAAGGGATGGGGGAGGGGAATGGCATAAGCATTAGGATAAACCATATTAGGTTCAAAACTATAAAATCCTTACGAGCATACTGTATCCTATTTAGAAAGTAGTGTGCATCGCCTGGCAAGAGGGGCCATAAGTAGTAGGGGACATAGTCTAAGCCTGTGAATAATTAGATCAGCCTGACAACCCCTGGTTCCAACCACTGGCTCCTTCCCTCACTGAGCTGTTGACCAAAGCGACTCAAGAGATTCTAACAACAAGACAGAATTCTGTCAAAGCTCTTGAGTGCTCTCCCCAGGCCTGAGGCAAAACCCTGTTACTGAAGAAACCACAGACTGCATCGATCAGCATCGAGAAACCCTTCAACATCCAGAATGGAATCCAGCCCCCAGAAGGCAGTTAGGGTAGTGCTGGAAGGCACTGCACAGGCTGCCAGGGGAAACTGATCAACGACAGCTGGAGTAAACAGAGAGGATTGACACGAAACACAATCTGCGGCCATGAGTAGGCTGACCACACCTCCTACTGGGAGGGAACAGCGAACCAACACGACTCAGGGAACTATGCGGAAGAGGAGGCGGAAAGATTGTAAGAGCCATGGTGGAGGAGATTATCCAGAGGCATGGCCAGGAGAACCTGGCTGAATACTAGGCTATCCATGGGCCCCTGTCACGAGGACTGATCCAGATGACCCATGAAGGAGGTTATCCAGTGGAGGGGGGAGGGAAGGGCAGCGGGGAATTGGGGATAACAACTCAATGTTTGCCCACTAAATGTTGTAACTCATTATAGACAATAAATTTAAAAAAATTAAATTAAAAAAATTAAAAAAAGGATAACCGTTTTCTTTATGCAGACTAGTAGAAAGAAGTGAGACATTATGAATGAGGGGTAAGTGATGGGGGAGGGGAATGGCTTAAGCATGAGGATAAACCATATTAGGTTCAAAAACATAAAATCCTTACGAGCATACTATAACTTATTGAGAAAGTGGTGAGCGTCGACTGGCAAGAGGGGCCATGAGTAGTAGGGGAGAGAATCTAAGCCTGTGAATAATTAGACCAGCCTGACAACCCCTGGTTCCAACCACTGATTCCTTCCCTCACTGAGCTATTGACCAAAGTGACCCATGAAATTCCAAGAACAAGACAGAATTCTGTCAAAGCTCTTGAGTGCCCTCCCCAGGCCTGAGGCAAAACCCTGTTGCTGAAGAAATCACAGAATGCCACCGATCAGCATCGAGAGACCCTTCAACATCCGGAATGGTATACAGCCCCCAGAAGGCAGTTAGTGTAGTGCTGGAAGGCACTGCACAGGCTGCCAGGGGAAACTGATCAACGACAGCTGGAGTAAACCGAGACCACTGCGGCCAATGGCACAATCTGCGGCCATGAGTAGGCTGACCACACCTCCTACTGGGAGAGAAGAGCGAACCAAGAAAGGAGCACTTGTGTAATGGAGGAGCCTGGGCCTGGGGGAGACAATCAACAGCTTTCAAATTCAGCCAATTTTCCACTTAGTGAGGGGGGCCCCTTGTCTGGAACTAGGGATTCAGGGCGATAGGCACCGGATCCCGTACTTTTGGGCTCCCAAGACAAGATGCACTGTGGGAGCGATTGACAGGGAGGCTACTAAAAAAATAGAATCTAGGTAATCCAGAATTGTGTATATTTGTTAACCTACACTGATCTCACTCTCC